>JAEANM010027017.1:0-10623 GCA_017656035.1 Myanophis thanlyinensis | reverse complement strand
ATGAACTTGCATAATGTTCACATCAGATAATTATATATAGAATTGTCACTATTATTCTTGTAATGACATACTTTAAATTTTTTGTGATGTATTTTTTTCACTTATTTTTCCAGCACTTGTTGTATTTTTAATGATGTATGTATCTATGTTTACTTTTTTAATAATTTATTCCATAATGCTTTATGGAAGGAAAAAGCATACCTGTTTAACCTTGACATACCCTTTGTTGTAATCTGCTTTTAGTTGTACTGAAAAAAAGTGACAAAGAATGATATTAGACTGTGAATTTTATGGAAGTTTTGGGAAAGGGAGACAAAAGGGATCAATTCAGAAAACCAAATGCTTTAGCAGTGATACTGTTTAAATTAAACAATAGGTGCTAGCAGACAATCAATTTATTCTCATTTCTTTTGTCTGTTTGGAAATAAATGCAGCCAGAAAATGATGAGCTATGATCATGTGGATTAAAATTGCTACAATTACATGCTATAATACTTTAATAATACTTTACTTCAGTCTCACACCCTACACTAATTAGTCTTTAGATTTCAGTAGCTATATTCAAGGGGGGAAAATCTCTTATTATTTTTCTTTTTCAGATTAAATTACACATTTGCACTACAGTTCTCCATATGCTCACATACCACATTGTACATCAATATTCTAGACATGGACAGAAAATGTCAGGATATTCCTCATTCAGTCCATTCCAGGACTATCTAAGCAGCATATGTGGCTGAGTTTTCCTGGAGTCACTAATATTTTCTAACAAGGGGCAGAGTCATTACAGGATTTAAAAATTATATTAAATTTTCTTATATTTCTCCATCTACTGTAGCTACTTCTACACACCAATTGACAAATTGCAAATATAAAAGCACAATCTTTCATCTATTAAATGATGGAAGGGACAGGTAATTCTCATTTAACTACTGTTAGCATTAATGATACTGATGAAGAAATAATTTTGCAACCAGTTCTCACGTTTACCTGGTCTGTAAAGTAAAGAAAAGCTGAAGTAAAATCATAAGCACAGTTGCAGTTTCACTTAGCAACCACTTGGTTTAATAACCAAGGTGACAATTGTGATGACTAACTGAGGACTATCTGAATACACAACTTTCTTTATAAAATGTTGGTTGAAAATATGTCATGTATATTATCTTGTAATCCTATTACAGAACCTATTGTTACTACTTTCCTATGCAATTTATTTCTAGACTCTTTTGGAGTAGATGCCCATAACAAAATCTAATTAATAAAAATAACCTGAGAAAATGAAAATAACCATCCTTGAGACTAAAAATTAAATTCAAACCAGTTTTCCTAGCTCAATCTCTTAGCAACATAGTTATTACTCACTATGCCACCTATTTGACCCTTTATCTGGCAACAGATATTTATGCCATTAGGTATAATTTAAAAAGAGGCAAAATGAAATAAAGTAAAAACTACTAAGTATACTAAGATTTACTCCCTAACATATTTAAGACTGCTACTTTAATCTTCAATTTACCTTGTTTTCGTGAACACTTCTTGTCTGTTATCTCCGTGTCAGGCCCACGCCCTATCACCACCATTTCTAAATGCGGTAGTTTAATTCGCTGACAGCTTCTATCTTTGCTCACTAGCCAGCATACACGCATTGTGCTCAGGGAGGGAGAGGAAAAAATAAGAAATACTCAGTTTTATGAAATACGGTTCAGCTAGGGAGAATGATCTACAGGTGCTATAAAAGTAATTTATTCCAGAACACTCACTAGAGGTTTTTATCTACTGTATAAATTTACTTCTCTCCATCTACAAACAGAAGAGAATAAAAATGTACAAGATTTTAAATAGCTTGTTATTCAAAATGTTGAGATGCCATGTACATTTTCATTTCTTTTTTGTTATAAAATGCATAGATTTGAGAAAATAACTGATTAAAGTTTACATCATACTACATTTATAATTATATGCATAATATATTTATAATTCTATTAAACCTTCAATATATTCATTAACTAGATTATAAAGCATTCCAATTAAAGAAATTGTTCTGTGACTCATATGCAATGTCATTTGTAAAAACTATACTTTTATATGAGCCACAGAATAAATTCATTCACTCTAACACTTTACAGTACACTTATAAAGTGTCATTTTTTTGTCCACCAACAGTTTTTAACTAACAATTTTAATTAACTATTTATAAATGAATATAGATAAAAATCACCAATTCATAGTTGGCATAGCTTTTTCCTGCTCCCTGGAGAAAAAAAAACAAAATTTGCTTACGTGGAATGAACATTCCAGTACATCAGACTTTTTCAGCTGATGGGAGTGCAAAATCATTTACTGTTGGCCGAAGGGTAAAATTAAGTAATAATGGTGAATTAGCTGAAATCATTGTGCCTATGAAATGAAGGTTTTCTTTAATTGGACCTGTTCTTGATTATGTTAGAATCCAAGCTACTGAATTATTTTTGCAGAACAAAACAAGGGAAATCATCCTATTTTAAACACCTATAATACTCTTTATATTACTCTATAATTTATAATACTCTTTAAGAGATGCTTATTTAATTTCTAAATTGAAAAAATAGAGCTAACTGTATTTTGTTTCATGAAAATTTGGAGAAAGTTTGCAGAACCTTAGCTTTTAAACAGAAATTTCACTGCCCTTCCTTTTTCTCCATAAAAGAGCTATTTACTTTGTAGTACTACCCCTGCAACAGAGAAACCAAAAAAGGATGCAGTTTCATTATTTTTTCTTTGAATTCCCAGTTTCCTTATCACTTTGGAAGATGGTTTTTGAATGGATTCTGTATCCGGCAGCAGGAGTGTTCACTTTTCAGGATACAGAAACTACAAGGGAAACGGAACCGGTTTACTCCCTTTTTTCATCGTGATATTGCAAATACGACACAACAGAACTATGTTGGAAAGCAATTGTTCATGGATTTACGGATCCCGTTTGGCTCTGCGCTATATTTTTTTCCAGGCTATGATCCACATCGACATCCGGATTTAATGCATGTTTATTAAAAAATCCTATTAACCAATTAAAAATCCTATTAAGTTCAGCATGCAAAAGACTGCGACTGAAACAACCCAAACACCTGGCACAATCAATCAGTAAGCATTAGGGCAGCTGGAGTCTGGCTGCTGAGAATCAATGACTGTACGAATATAGGAGTTCCTCCGAGGAAAATGTTACAATAGAAACATTTCTTCCAGACAATCTTTCTTACGCCATCTCATAGTATAATGTGGTGGTGGTGGTGGTTGTTTTTAAAGACCATCTAAAGACCCATGTACCCCCTTCCGATTTCGTCCCTCCCAACAATTTTCGGGGGGTTGTTCACCTCCGCCCCCCAGAAATACCAGAAGCGTCTCACGGGAAAGCACCTTCTTTCATCAACACACTCCCTCGCATTTCCGCTCACCTCCACGTTGCCATCTCTGCACCTTTCTGCATTTCCTAGCCAATAGCGTCACTCTGGGGCGCTTGGAGCCCAATCAAATGCCAGTTTCTGATTCCTTCTTCCCACCCCCCTAAGAGAAAGGAAGTAAACACCCAGCCAGTTTTCTCGACCTTTCTTTCCCGCAGGGAAGATGAGAGAAAGAAGCGTGTGGTCCTGAGATGTGTGTTTACAAGGATTTTTGATCGGATTTTATCTTATCTATTTAACCAATGAAAAAGGCTATGCCGATTCAATTCAAACCAAAATCATTGCCAGTTAGTACTGATTATTAAGGCCATTCAAAATGTTTAGCGCGCTCTTGAATTCTCCAACTTTTTATGGGGCTGGCTTAATTAAAGCAGAAAAGGGAGAAGCTACTTTGAGAAGTCCCATCAGGATGGCTTTTAGTGACATAAAAATGAAATGCCTGCGATAGATTTTTTTTTTTTAGCCTATGCTGAGTAATGCCATAATTCAAAATTTAATAGAACTAACTTCAGGAGAGTTAAGGCTACCAAAATGTGGTAAAAGTCCCAAGATTTAAGAGTTTTTAAAATTATTTTTCTTCCATAAACTAGTCCTGTGGTTTTCTGCCCGCCTAGGATAGGGGGATTTCAGGGTTTTTGTTTGTTTTTTTCTAGATGTCCCTGCTGCTTTTAAAAATCAAGTAGGTAACTTTAAAGAACTGATGAAAAAGACAAGTATTTGTTCCCAACATGGAACAAATTTAAATACCCTATGATTGTTTTACATAATATGACATTAGTTTCCTATAGGAGGAAACGTGTAGCGCTAAATATCCTAAGTAGTAAAATTGTAATTTTAAAATTGGTATTAATACATGTTTTAAAAATCCCAATGAGTTTTGGATACACATTAATCCAGGAGATTTAAAGTACAACTGAAATGAGACTTTTTGGGGATAATTAAGGGTCAGATAAGAAAAAAGTCATGGAACTGCTTATATATGATAATTGCAATGAGATGATCAAAAGAAGGTTCAGCATTACCCCAATGGTAGAATGGTTGGTGAAAACAATGGAATTTACAAAGATGGTTAAATTAACTTCTTTTATTAGAGCAAAAAACAGTATCTGCATTTATGGTTGACTGGAATTTTTTACATCAAATAGAAAAAAAAATGCACTCATGGTTTCTGGTTTTGATTATCACAAAAAATAAACTAAGCATTTTGTAATCAAAGGGTTGTAATTTTACTTATATTTCCTGCAAAAAAAAAAAGTCTCCATTTCTTTTTATTCTTTTTTCTGCATTTTTTTATTAATTTATACTATTTGTACGCCGCCCAGAGTCAACTTATTCGTGGGATAGTGGGGCATATAAATTTAATAAATAAAATAACCTATATTTTATACTATATTTTCGTTTGCTTTAACGCATTTCTCACATTTGAGAATTTGGGTTGCCCTAAACCTGGCTTCCAGTTCCCTGCAGCTGCGCAGAACTGCTCAGTTCTACAGGACTTCGAAAGGTCGAACGCGCCCACCCCTGCCGCTTTGCATTCTGGCCCTTGTAGTTTGCCCTTGTTGAGGCGCGTCGAAAAAAAATGGCGGCGGGCCGAGCACGTTGCCTACGTTGGCATGATGGGACTTGTAGTTTCCGGCGGTAACATAATCCCTCGACAAATGATTGGAAGACGGCTTGTTTGGCGTCATCGCTTCTGGAAAGCCGACGAATGCCAGCCATCGATGGCACCAGCAGAGAAGGCGGTGTTTCCGGGATTGGGTGGGGCTTCCTTGAAAAAAAAAAAAAAAAAAAACTCCCCGGATGCTGCCTAGCCTGAGACCGGCTCGGAACTTTCCAGAAAAGTCGCGGTCGTTTTGTCTGTTGGAGAAAAGGAGGCAGGCGAAGGTGGCACTCGGCAGTAGGAGCGGGTAGACTTACGGGGAAGACGTCTGGCTGCCTTTTTTTCGGCCGAAAGCGCGAGGTGGGTGGAAGACAAAGGGAAGCCGCTTGGCCGCGCCTTCCTTTCTCCCCCCACCCCCCCAATCAAACCTCCCCCCACTCCTCGTAGCGCGAGGAACGACCGCCCGCGCGCCTGGGAAGCCGAGGCGCGCGCGGAGGGAGCGGGGCGCGGTGCACAAGCCGAAAGACACCGAATACTTGAGAGGAGGAGGGGGGGGCAACAGATACGAGGTGGGTAAAGGAGGCACGAGGGCAAAAGGGGGGGAGGGGTTCGGTCGGTGAGGGAAACCGGGGTGAAGCCTGCGAGAAAGGGGCCTTTTGGGGACGGGGCAGCAGGGGTTGGTGCCCCATTGTCCGTGAAACTGGAGGCAGGGTGACCGTGAAGAAGCATCCTTTCTGGGTGTCCTCTAAGGGGAGAAGCTGGATGGCGTGGAGGGGGGGGGGCTGGGGTCCGGTAGCGGGGGGGGGGGAAGAATAAGCCCTTTTTCAGGTGAGTGACCATCTCCTCGGAAACAGGCAGGTGTGCGACTGAAGGAGTGGAGCCTTTATTCAGGCAATTTTTAAGCCAAGGTGGCGGAGGAACAAGAGAAAAAGGTGCTTTTGTGTCAGATTTAGTAAGCTGTTACTTACTAAATGGGAGGTTAGTAAGCCTCTGGGAGGCTACTGTGGGGAAGTGGATGAAACATGCCGGAGGGTTGTTTCTGTTGAGGTAAAACAGGTATAATGGAAGGGATATAGGAAAGTGTGGGAGAGTCTCAACAGCTGTTTCTACTAGCTTGGTGGGGCCTTACTATTATTCTCTTCCCCACCATTTTCCCATGTAGGTACGGTTGCATCATGGTGAAGGAGACCACATACTACGATGTGCTTGGGGTAAAACCCAATGCCTCTCAGGAGGAGTTGAAAAAGGCTTATAGGAAGTTAGCCTTGAAGTATCACCCAGATAAGAATCCTAATGAAGGTGAAAAGGTGAGTTAATAGTTTGGAGTTTTTTAAATCTTCCTCCTCCCACTTACTGCTAATTAAGTATGTGGAAGGTAATCTGTACCTATTTCATTTTACTACTTGGTGTGAATGTATTGGATTCTGGTTGTTGAGCCCATATGCATACTTACATAATATTTCTTCATGTCTTCAGTGTTTCCATGTTTTGCTTTCCCTTGAACATTCTTGTCTCTTGTCCTCAGATGTCTCTCATACAACTTGATTTACAGTAAAGTGTCTTTCTTTTTGAGGTTTGAAAAACCTACATAAAATTTCTCTCCATCTCATTTCCAAGTGTGACCTTCAGTAAAAGTTTCCATAATGAGCTTGACTCCTGGTGACTTATGTGGACATACCCTCATGCAAATCAGCATTTTTTTTAACTTCCCAGTCTGTCTTACAATCACTGCCCTTTGGAAAGCTTTCAGCTTAACTCATTGTTAGCTGTTTTTGAAAAAACTAAAGTAGCATTGAGCATGTGAACTAGACTTGGATATAGAAGAAAAATATTCAGCAGAAAAGAGTAACAAATCACTTTATCACTATATCAAAAAAGCCAACAGTCATTCTGTGAACCAGGACTTAAAGGTTTGAAATTAGAAAGGTTAAAATTTAGATTTTAATTCTGCTGAAATAAAACATTATTTTAAAAACTGTCCTTACTCTTCAATAAAATGAGCAAATTCAACCCATAAGGTAGACCAGTCATCTGTAATTATTGTGTGTTACTAATAATAGTACGTAAATGTAGAAGAGTTGATCATGGTATAAATAATACATTATCATTTTTCTGGTGACATAGACTAAGTTTTGATTTTTTTTAAATGTTATAGTTCAAACAAATTTCCCAAGCCTATGAAGTCCTTTCTGATTCCAAGAAAAGAGAGTTGTATGATAAAGGTGGTGAACAAGCAATAAAAGAAGGTGGTAGTGGAAGCAGTTTTGGATCACCAATGGATATATTTGATATGTTCTTTGGAGGAGGTGGAAGAATGCAAAGAGAGAGGAGAGGTAATGCACAACTTTCTTTGATGTAATGGAAATCGTACTTAAAGATTTTATTAGTAAAAAAAAGAGGTTCCCTGCAGACATAAAGGTGATGATGTACTTTCAAGGTGAACAGGTAAAGAGAATTTGTTTTACTTTCAGAATTTTTATTTAATGTAAAACCATTTGTTTCTTTGTTATGATTGCTTTGGGAGCTGTCGTATAATGGATTAATGATCACTAAAGCATCTATTAGCATTTGAACAATACCTCAAAGTCTGTTTGCTGTTACTACTGTTAATATTAGCTGTATAAATTATATAATTAGTTCAAATGGTTTCAACATGGTTTAAACTTCACATGAAATGGCCTTTGTAACTACTTAGAAATGCTCCCTTGGATCCAACCAAGCTTAATTTCCATTGTAATAAATGTATTTTTTCCAAAAAGTTCTCAGCCATGAATTGAATTAATTCTTAATAACATGCTTTTCATTTCAGGTAAAAATGTTGTTCATCAGTTATCAGTAACTCTAGAAGACTTGTACAATGGAGCAACCCGGAAACTTGCTCTGCAGAAAAATGTGATTTGTGACAAATGTGAAGGTATGTTAAAACAATTTCTTCAATTTTATTCAGGAGAAATTTTAATGTGAAAAAATTGAGTCTAATCTTATTTTTTTTCATATATTTTCTAGGCCGAGGGGGCAAGAAAGGTGCAGTAGAATGCTGCCTTAATTGTAGAGGATCAGGCATGCAAATAAGAATTCATCAGATAGGACCTGGAATGGTTCAGCAAATCCAGTCTGTGTGCATGGACTGCCAAGGCCATGGGGAGCGCATTAGTCCCAAGGACAGGTGTAAAAGCTGCAATGGAAGAAAAATTGTTAGAGAAAAGAAAATTCTGGAAGTCCATATTGATAAAGGTATATTAAAGGAGAAATTAGGGGTTTCCTCAGTATTATCCTGTTTGATAAAGAATATAGTTCTCCTCTCCCTCCCCCTCTGCCTGACTATCTGAGCATTAAATCTCAGTACCTCTGTCAAGAGATGGTGCTTTCATAAAATAGTACAACTTGCATAATTTTTGTATGAATTGTGAGTGTTTAATGGCTCCCAATTAGAATTTAGGGGTGCTGTATGTGTGGCATAATGACTGCTTGAACACTTGACATCAGATAGCTCTGGAAAATTATTTGGATAAAAATAATTTTGACTAAGGGCTGACATAAGTAAACACAAAAGGAAAACTACTAAAATATGTTCAAATTAAATTACAACTAGTGTATATCAGTTCAGTTTTACAATATCTAAAAAAAAATCAAACAGATCACTTGTACATTCCATAATAGAGAACTAGAAATTTTGGCAAAAGAAAATTAGTAAGGAATAACTTATTGAGACTGGCTGGCTGCTAAGGAATATGCTTTCTGCTTCTGTTTCATACTTCTACTTATGTTTCATCAAATTATTTGCAGAGTGAAGAATGCTAAATCTATTAGTACAATAATTTAAAATATATTGTGTAGATTTTAAGTCAAATCTGCTCCTTTTGAAATAGGAATGAAAGATGGTCAGAAAATAACTTTTCATGGTGAAGGTGATCAAGAACCAGGATTGGAGCCAGGAGACATTATCATTGTCTTGGATCAAAAAGATCATTCTGTGTTTACAAGGCAAGTTTTACTAATACTGTGGAAATCTTATTTGGGTAGCATATATAACAGCTTGGGAACTTAGGTTGTAAAACATTAGGGTTTATGCTTGGAAGACAGTGATCATAGGAAGTTTTAAATTTTATAGTCAGAATAGGATGGTCAGGATAACAACTGCATGCAGTTTCTCTTAACTTTCTCTCTACAAAGATTAATTATTTCTGAATACAAGTTTTCCAATTTATTCTAATCTACTAAACAATGTAAACCACGACATTATAACTAATATAGGGACGCTACTACCTTTTAAAATACATACTAATATGCAGTAGTATAGATAATGGACTGATCCTGTCATAGTTCTGTGACCCTTCACTAGTTGTCAAGATATGAAACCTGGCACAACAACAGTTTTTAACTGCCAATTCCTGATTCTTTGTTTAGGAAAGTGTATAATATCTCAAGTTTTAAGACTATGTTCAGTCTAATGATGATTCAAAGTCATTAAACTGGTTTTCCTTCTCAAGAAGTTAAACTTCAGATATTAAGTAAAAGGTTACATTGATTTTAAGGCTTTTTAAACTTTTATCCAGTTTAAGTGCTGAAACAATTTCTTATGTATGGATGTAAATAGTATGTGTGTGATTACTGTACAGTAATAGGGAAAATCAGTTTAGTTTTTTCCCATGAAATTGTGGGTGGGTTTGGGATTTTTTTACTTAAAAAATTAAGCATGGAATGTCATTGAGTTTCAAGATATTCCTTGATCTGTTATGGGTATCCTTTTTTGAGCAGGAGAAAATTTGAAAATATGATAGGAATTCTGTGGCTGCTGGATGGGGAAAATTGCCTATTCACAAAATGGCTGCCATGGGAAAGTTACAGAGAGCCAGTTTATCAGAATGCTTTATGTTGTGCTGGTTAAATATTTGATGCTGCCTGCTATCATGCTTACCTTAGTGTGATTTTTGGGAACAAACAAATTCCCTTCTTCCTAAAACTATTTGCATACAGCAAAACATTTTATTTTTCAATAAATATTATAGAATCCATTTAGGATTCAGGTGCATTATTGCAAATAAAGATAATGTTGGAAGATACAACTGTCAGCCTCGTTCTGAGGCTGATATTCAGGAGGGGAGAACTGGTGGCTTCGCTAGACGATGCCACCACAGCCTTGGTACCACCCATAGCCTGGCAGAAGCCCGTTCTGGTTCCCCCCCCCCCACACACACACACACAGCAAGGACGGGGCTAGAGCAGCGTGCCTTGTCTGTCCCGGCAGCGGATCTCCCAGCGCAGGGGGTGGCATGACAATACTGGAGCCGGACGGTTAGCGCTGAGTAAGCCCAGCTGAGTAGCGATGCCCGCACAGGCACACCAAGGAGCCTGCTAACCAGATAGAGGCTTGGCTAGCAGCCAAGCCAATCGCACAAGGAACAGGGTGGGGGTGGGGGCATGTGCACGCGACTGATGCAAGGAGCACTTAAAAGGTGATGGGTGCACTGCATGGTAGCTCTAACTCTGCAGGGGGGCAGAGGTCGATCTCAAGGCCCCTAGTATGTGGGGTGCCTCAGGGGTCGGTTCTCTCCCCCCTGCTGTTTAACATCTATATGAAACCGC
>JAEANM010027016.1:0-10623 GCA_017656035.1 Myanophis thanlyinensis | reverse complement strand
TTCAGTTCCAAGTGGGGAGAAAGACACTGGAAACATGGAGACTGCTTGGAAGGATGGTTTTATTGGTGGAGCTGGAGCGAAAAGGGCCCACATGGCTGAAAGAGATTCTATACCCTCTTAGGCTATGACGTGGCTTCCTGTTCCTGTGGCAAAGGCAAGTATCCTGATTTGTCAGACTCCCATGTGGCTATGGGTCATGATTCAAATTTGCTTGAAGCTTTTGTTTATGCCATGAGGGAGTTGGGCAATCCCATAATGTCCTGCCAGTGAGGGCCTTTTATATTGCAAATAAGGCTAGCTCAGTCTATTGTTTTCCAAATAAGCAAAATATCTGTTGGAGCGGGGGATTAGAGCTGGGGCTGAGTTCCTGTTTTAAGATTTCTATTTCTCTTTTAGGGGAAATATTCTGCCTTTTAATATTTTTTTTTTCATTTTTCTAGGAGAGAGGTGGTTGCTAACTTCCAACAGGCAAGTAACAGATGATTGTGAATACCTGTCCTTGTAATTATTTAGTATTCCCTTGATAACATCACTCCAGGGCATTATAGAAAATTCAAATGATGAACAGTTTCTTCATCCTTCTAAATTAAACATTTTGTGCAAACCAGTTGTTTTTGTACATTCATAGACATTTTGTCCATCTCTAGTACGGAAATCTCATCCACTTCAGCCTATCTACTATTTCAGTCTCCATTTTTCTTCTATTTCTAAGAATAGAAGAAGGAGTTTTCAAGACTCCATTTCTAAGTCTTGAAAATTCAGGAACGTCTTTCTCTCCTTCTATCTGTTTTTGGGGTTGTCTTGCCTGCTTCCATCTCATTTCAGCTTCATCAGGTGTTTCCTCCATTTCAAAATTCTACCTGTCTTCTCCTGTCCTTAAAGATTGTTTCCATATCCACTTTTCCATATCCACCAAATCTTCCCGATTTCCTCAAAATGAAGAAAGCAGCATTGAAATGGAACAAAATCTGCCCATGTTGAGATTGCAACAGACTTAGAAAAGGGGTAAGGTTGCATACCATAGTGCTGTTTTCACCATTTTGGTCTCCTATAGTCACGGATGATATTTTTCTTTTCGTAACAAAGTGCCTCCATTTCAGAAGCTTTTATTCTCCCCCTTCCCCCCTAAGGACAATTGGAGAAGTAATTTCCCTTCTGTATATGGTCAGGAACTATGCCCATTTTGAAACTTTTCTTTGCATTGAGTGGAGAGTCTTTCTATTTCATTAGACATGTAATTGTCCTCCTTCATTCAGGAGCAAAAGTGTGATCATGTAAGCATGTGAAGGTATACTGAAGAAGTTGCGGTATGGGGTACGTTATTTTTTTATCTCCCAAAATGTTTTAAATCCAGGTAGATCTTCCAAGAAGTTAAATATGCAGTCTTCATCTATCTCATAATTCTAAAACACTATCTTGAATTCTTACCCCCACCCATCCTTATTGAAATGTTGGGTGTAGAGGTGTGCAAGGGACAAGGAGGTTCTAGGACCAGGAGGAAATGTTGAAAAATAGGGCACATTTTTTAATGTTGCCAGAGACTTCAGCTAAAATGTCACCGAATTGATCAGTGCTGTCACAGGGAATAGTTCAAGAAACATGGCAAACTTCTTAGAAGGTCATATAGAAGAGAGATAACAAATAGAAAGCCAGATGAGATCTCCAGCAGTAATTGGGGGAGCCTTCCTAATGATAACTGTTATGCCTCAGCATGATCTAGTTGATCTTTGAAGAGGCACTGAGTCGCCTGAAGTTCCTAGTGAAACTGAGAGGCATCTGGAAGAGGGGGAAGAAGGGAGGTGTTTTGCAGCAAGCATAGTTTATTGTAGTAAGTTACTTGAAATAGTCACAAAATAAATGGAGGCATGAGCTGAATTATTACAGGTGAACACATAGGTAAAGTCCTATTGTCTTGTTGATAATTTACACAGTAATAAATTAGGCATTATCCAACTGGATGACAAAGCAAAGGACAAGCAAAACTTCATATATAATAACTGAAATAGAATTTCTCAAAATTTGTTGTGAATTATGGATTTTGGTCATAAATCAACTGATTTGGCAAATCATGATTCCAGAATATCTATTGAATGAAGAAACAAGAAGTTTAATGGATAAGGGAGAACATGATAAGAAATCAAGTGTGCTATCTTAGAAAACAAATCCATTACCACCATAATTGCATCTAACCATTTATATCAACAGCACTTAGACTTACAGTATCTACCACTCCAAAGTACTTTACAGCACTCAGAATGGTTTACATGTAAGCATATTGCCCCGCCACCCATTCTCAAAGGGATGGAAGGCTGAGTCAACCTTGGGCTGGTCAGGTTTGAACTCCTGGCTGTGGGTAAAATTAGCCTGCAATACGGCATTCTAACCACTGTTCCACCAGGGCTCAGTAATACATACGTAGTAGGTCAGTTAAAAAAATCCAAGGCCTCCATAGGAAGAAGATGCAACAGATCAGAAGGCCTATTAGTCTGCAACTTGGCAAAGTGACAATACAGCAGCATGAAATCCATAAATATTTGTTGAGAGGCTATCTTCTAGTGCAGGGGTGTCAAACTTGATTTCATTGAGAGCTGCATCAGGCTTGTGTTTGACTTTGGGGGGGCAGGATGAGCATGGCCAGGATGGGTGTGGCCAGGTTGATGTGACTCGTGTCAGGGACTCCTGTGGTGGCCCGAGTGCTCTGCCAGCAAAAACAGGCTCCTAAGCTCTATTTTCGGTTACAATGGCCTCCTGCAACCCTCTGCCAGCAAAATGGAGCTTGGGGAGGCCATGTGTGGCTCTTTTGAGCTCTGTTTCTGGCTGCGATGCCTTCAGCAACCCTCTGCCAATGAAAATGAAGCTTGGAGGGGCCGCATGCAACCCTCCTGAGCTCCCTTTTCACTGGCAGAAGCACCACAGGCTGGTCCTTCCAAGACAGCCCCATAGGCCAGATCTAAGCACCCTGTGGGCTGGATCTGGCCCCTGAGCCTTGAGTTTGACACCCCTGTTCTAGAGCAAGTCTAAATCTATAGGTCCATGATGGCAAACCTTTTTGGGACTGATTGCCCAACCTGGAAGGTGCAGGTGCCAGAAACCCAAACACCAGCTGGCCAGCAGAAAGTGGGACATCCCAACACCGGCAGCTCTTTTGCTTCATCCTTTGCAGGGGAACTTCTGTTTCCCTGCAAACGATGCTGAGAAACAACACAGAGAAATGTGGTAGAGCTGAGCTGGGATGACGGTGCGTATACCTACAAAGAGTGCTCCATGTGCCACCTCTGGCACACGTGTCATAGGTTTGCCACCACTGCTAAAGGGTAACAGGAATTACCGTAACTAAAAGTTAATTAAAAGTTCCACATGTTTAGAATACAGTTAATTTTTAGTTGCTGCAGATTCAGAATCTGCAGGGATTGCTTCACTTTCCCCAAACTCATATCTGGAGTAGTTAGAACATCTGCTTGAGAAATGCTTCCCTTTCCTAAAAGCCCTTTATTTTGCAGAGGCTTGTACAGGCTTTCAAAGAGGGATTTTAACAGGACACTCCTCTGTGAAGTAGCCACTGTGTCTCTACAATATAGACATGACCTTTCTGTGTGATACC
Organism: Myanophis thanlyinensis; assembly: GCA_017656035.1. NCBI lineage: Eukaryota > Metazoa > Chordata > Lepidosauria > Squamata > Homalopsidae > Myanophis > Myanophis thanlyinensis. The sequence goes on along the minus strand of JAEANM010027016.1, from coordinate 7,022 downwards.
CTAACCTTTTTTCGACAGACATTAGTGTTCTGCTGATTCCCAGTTGAATGAGTTCAACTTCTGAAGTATTTAATGCAGAGGAAGGTAAGGGGATATTAAAAAGAACATTTTGTCTTCCCATCTGTACCCTGCCACAATAATTCTTCGATGCACCATTGACATCTAAACAGACCTTAATTCATCTTTTCGTACTATCTGGTATATCTAGACCAATGACTCATCCCTTTTTTTTGTCATCTGAAAGCCTCTACCTAAATTAATTAATTAAGCCTCCTATTTTTCCAGGTCAAATTGTGAACTAATATTTGAAATAGCCCATTCTTACACTGCACACGTATCCTATTATATCCAATGGCTTTTTCATGGTTCAACTTGTTAACAGTACTTATTAACTGGTTCCTAACAGCTTTCAAGCATGCCATAACACATACGGTATTTGATTCTCCAAATCCAGGTGATTCTGAATCAGAAGAACAAGTGCTATCCATTTTACAGCTTCCTCAGTCCTTAGGCTAATTATAAAATCTATATAGGTTGATGGGGAAAGTAAATTTATCTCAGGGAGACCATAGTGAATGAAGAAAGCAGTACGTGTACTGGGATTTTAATTGTATTTCTCAAACAAGGAGGCAGGCATTTGTTGCTGGAGAATCATGATTGTAGCTAGTAATCAACAAATCAGGGTCTTGGGCTATGGCTGGCATGGGGTCTGTCAGTTGTAGTAGATTTGATACTATCCATGAACTAGCCAATTTAGTTTCTGGATTAACTGGTTTAGCTGGTTTGCTACTTGGGTCTGATAGTAAAATAAAGCATTTGTGGTTATAATCAAACAACATCTGCTCCTTTCTATTATATCCTTTAGCCTAAGCAGAACAGTTAAAAACCGTTTTGATTCATGCTTATTCCAATCCTTTATCCTTTATATGAAAACTAACATCAAATAATGCAACTTAAATATCTATTTTCTTTTGTAACAGTAGGAACTCTGTAAAGCTCTAAAATGTAGTGTTGACTTAATGTGGTCAACCAGCAATTTGTTTTTGTTTTTTTTGTTTTTGTGATTTTTGCCCCACAATTGTAATAAATATTATAGTACCAAAATACGTTGGTAAGGAAAAGCATTAAAAAGCTGAAAATTGTGGACTGGAAGGAGAGCTTTAAGCAACTGTGCATTATTCAGGAAGGGGTATATACTGTATGTACATACAGTAAATATCTGCATTGCAGGGAAACCTGTTTGCAAATGCCATAAGGTTATAGTCATCAAATACATAGATGTATTTTCAGTTCTCTCCCATCTCAACCTTGTAAGATGAATTTGCAAAAGTCATTACTGAAAATAAAGTGCAGTAGAAAATTATTACAGAGCTATATAGTGAATGTTGGGCTAAATCCATAGAAATCTAGGCTTCAAGAAAAACAACTGTTCAGGAAAAATATTGCATATTTTCTATAAAATGAAATATTCTCTTCAAACACTGTGTCCAGACACAGTACATTAAACAAAAACCAAACAATGAATACAAGTTAAAAAAAAAAAAAACCAAGAGAAATGAAACCCACAACTATCAAGCAATATGTACCCAGGCTATAGCAAACATACAATCCACCTCCCAGAAGGCAGGTGCATCTATTGTTCTACTCAATTCTTGGGGGAAAACAGATTTTTAAAGCTGGCAGGATCCCAGCCATCCAAATGTTGATGGGAAGATCAAAGGGTAGGTACTGCTGCAGAAAAGGCATGCTTCCTAGTTTCCTTCAGAAGACATTGTCTCAAAAAAAGACCCACAGCATGTGGCTCATCCTGGAAGAGCATATGGAATGGGCAAAAATAATCAGTCTGGTGGTCTCACAATACATTTCCCCATGCTTTGTAGAGTTTTATAGTAATGCAGAGTTTATTGATTAATGTAAATTTTTAAATTTTGTAAGCCACTTGGAGTCATTGTGTCTGATTTGTTTGATAAATAAATTGAATTGGCATGTTGAATTGTGTCTGGAGGCCTGTAGGGAGCCAGCACAGCTTGCAAAATGCTGTTCCATCGGTATATTATGCCGCACCCATACCTATTCATATCTTTTGGAACAATTGCTTCTTCAGGATGGGGTCTTTAAGGAAAGCCTCATCTAGAGAGCATTGCCATAGTCTACCAATGATTGTTATTTATTTGATATTCATTTCAAATATTACACTCAATTTTGACTAATGCCAGTTATTTTCAGATTTAAGATGTTGCTGATGATAATGATGTTTATGATGATGATAGTCATGTTAGTCGTCTATGAGACAGTTTCTGCTTTACACATTTGCACAGCTCCTTCCTGCTTTATTTATACGAGTTAAACTTCATGTCTCCTTTAACCTTGATAATCTGAAAAACAGTAATGGTAATCTTATCATTTGAAATCGATTTGCCTTGGAAAATCACATCTAAAAAAACAAAGAATTTCAGATCCAAATTGCACACAAGATGTTTCTGTAAGTATTTGTTTTTCAATTACTAAGAAGTGAAGGCATGAAAGGACTATTCATCTCTGGTTAAAGAAATAAGTGGACAAGTTGCTACCATTAATTCTGTAAGCAATAAGAACAGAGTCTAATTTAAACGTTTTCATAGTGATAGTAGGATGTGGAATATTTATCTCAGTTAGGTGAAGCTGTACTTAACTGATAAACTGAGTGCAATTGATGAAATCCACCTGAGAACTGATGATGCTGGTCAGATTTTTCATGGTGTTGTAGATAATAAGATCAGCTTATGCCATTCATCAGACACAACTATTTAGGTGATTGCCTAAGGCAGGTTTATGGAATTTTTCATAAATACAGATGGTGAACATTAACCATCAGTTAGATACCAATGATTTTGCTGAATATCTGGTAGAGAGAAATAAGAAAAACTAAATAAGCAATCATATTAATTTTGCAAATGGTTCATCAAACATAAGGTAATTTTTTGGATTAAGCTAAAGAAATTATATGACTTTATTCACTATTGCCACATAAAAAGAGATTAGAGTAAAAAATAGTGAAATGGAGAATATTAAGAAACCATAATTATAAGGAAATAAACATGAGATCTGGAAGAATTTATTAATATTGATGATAATCACCTGCTAAGTATTTCAGTTTTTGCTAATTACCTGACTTAAAACTAAGACTTAGAATAACTTTCTTGTCACTTTTTTTAAAAGATTTTTTATTTTTAAGACAAACATACAAAACTTTGTCACTTTGAATGTACACTAATTGGCATACATTAAAATGAAATTTCGTTGCATACAGTTCTCAAAGAGTTACCACCTCCAATATACATTACATAAACATGATACAATAAATAAATACAAATTATGCATATGCCCACATATATGACACAGAGAAATCACACAGTCTAGTTCGGATGTATACATGGACATGGATAGAAAAATGAATCTTGAAAGTTTATCGGATGGATGACAGGGAACAAGCTGTTACAGAATCAGGTAGTCCTGCTAGAAATACTTGGAAACCTCCTCACAAAGGAAGCAACAGAAACAGACCGTAAAGTAGATGTGTGGGGTCTCTAACAATGCTTTGCGCTTTAAGCATATAGCACTTATAAACAGTATCCTGAATAATGGGAAGTGAGCTTCCTAAAATCTTTCCAGCTGTCCTTACTACTATCTGTATGGATCTTCTATTTGAGGCACTGCTGCCACCAAACCAGACAGTAATGCAGTTTGTTAAAACGCTCTCAATTGTGCCTCTGTAAAATGTGTCCAGGACAGAAGGAGATAGATGTTCTTTCCTCATCTGACACAGAAAATGCAGATGCTGGTTTGCACGCTTCACGAAGGATGATGTGTGGAAAGACAAATTCAGATTGTTAGTTATCTGCACCCCCCAGATACAGATACTGTTGACCTCTACAGCTGCATCCTTGACACTGAGTGGAGTATGACTATGCCAGCTGTTTCTAAAGTAACACCATATTTAGTGCACAGTGGAAAATATGGAATGATAGGTCCTATCAAGTAGCACTGTTGTAAAGGCCTTCATTTTCCACAACTCCAGCCCCCACCTCCCAAAATATTTGACTATAGAGAGATAAAGGGGATGGTAGAAGTTCCATTTGAGGTGTAAATTGTTGGTGCATTCTTCTGTCGCAATGACAGTCTGTATTCAGTTCAACATTCTGGAGAAGTCCAACTAAAAGTATTCCTATATTTGCATTACTGCCTTACTTTTACATCATTGGTTCATTTGTACCAAAACAAACCAGAATAGATTTGAGATCCTTCAATCTTGAGTATGAGAATAATATTGAGATTTAGAGTTTCTCAAGGTAGCAATATTAATTTTTCATTCTTTCACCAAGCAAGCCGGAGAAAGACAACAAAATCAAGAAGAAGAAATGTAGAAATTAACCCAAAGGAGGAATAAGGGACTGTTACTTCATTTTAATCATACTAAAATTACTAATTTAGTGCCAACCTCATCTGGTGCCCAGATTGTCTCTTGCTTCATCCTACTCATAGAATCTAATACTTAGACAATTCCCATATCCAGCCCTGTGAAGTTGCCTTGGCCAATGTCCTTGGAAGATCTTTTTTAATATTAAGACAACCAAAATAAGGAACATGAATATAGCCATACCGCCACCAGGAGTTAACTTCAAGTGGCATCTATCATACTAACAAATATAATTCATTCACTTGTTTCAGTACAAACAGAAAAGCAATGGCTTTGACCATGTGTATTCTACCATAAAAGAATAAGTAAATTGGTTCACACACATATACATCCACCCCAATGCATGATTTTAAACCCCTTTGTTCCAATGCATAATACAGCATTAGAAATTTGACAGGAAAATGCCATGTTTTCTTTGAGGCTTGTAAAGAAACTTGCAGTAGATAAAATCTTTAGGGACTAAACATGCAAAGGGACATTAACAATGAATCTGCTGGTCATGAATATGACTACAGGCTGTTTTCCTACTGTTGTTTTCTTTTCCTATTCAGATCACGGTTCTCAGTAATTAAGTTCCCCTTTTTGGGATTATGGCACAGATACAGAGGTCCAAAAGCTCGGAATTTAGTTAACAGAGCCAATAACAAACCTTGAGGCAATGAACCTTCTGCTGCAAAGAGAGAGGAGGAAAAACAACAACAAAATGCATAGCTGTCTAGACTCGCTGGCTGCTTTGGTGAGAAATTTTCATTCTGTTCTTTTTCCATAAAGATACAGATCTAATCCCTCACTTTATCTCACCTACATATGAGATATAGACAAAGAAGACAATGGCATTCATTTGTAAATTTGCAGCTTCTGTGAAAATCAATAACTTTTGTGCATAACTGCAAATCTTGATGCTTGATTCTATTAATTTCAATGTAATAATAGCTCTTGAGCATTTGGCAGCTGCACACATCAAGTCAAATAAAATCAAATGTTTATTAGTCAAAGATAAGTACAATTAAAACACTCAAGGAGTTAAAAATTCTAGAATTAAAATAAAAACTAATTAATCTATGTTAAAATCATGATTTGACTTCCTATCTATCAATTGCATGTAAACAAGAACACAGTATAAGCTATAATATAATAGTAGTAGCATTTACTCTTATATATAACTTCAAAATGCTTTACAGCCCTCTCTAAGTGGTTTACAGAGTCAGCATATTGCCCCCAACATTTTGGGTCCTCATTTTATCCACCTTAGAAGGATGTAATAGGGTGACCATATTTGATTTCCAAAAAAGAGGATGGGGGCGGCGGGGGGGGCGGGGGCAGCAGTGGCGGGGGGGCAGTGGGGGGTGGGTGGGGAGGGGCGCAGCTCCGCAGCGGCTCTTCTCCTGCCGCCCAGGTGCTGTTGATGGGGAAAAGCGGCTCCCGCAAAGGCGAGCATGCGCCCCATCGCGGGATTTCTAAGCGTGATGGAGCGCATGCTCGTCTTGCCGGAGCTGCTTTTCCCCATTTGCCCAGACATGACATCTCCACTTTTTACGTCCAGTCCGGGGCATCCGGGTGGGTTTTATAAATTTATAACACCTACCCGGAGGCCCTGGACTGGACATAAAAAGTGGACATGTCTGGGCAAAAGAGGACGCTTGGTCACCCTAGGATGTAAGGCTGAGTCTACTTTTAGCCAGTGAGGATTGAACCCTGGCCATCAGCAGAATGAGGCTGCAATACTGCATTCTAATATTAGTCCTTAAATTGTGAAATCCTGTAGTCAGTAGATACCAAAATGCAACAAGATGAAAATACCAAAAGACTTAGTGCATTAATTGATCCTTGGTGGCGCAGTGGTTAGAGTGCATTACTGCAGGCTACTCCTGCTGACTTCAGATGCCTGCAGTTTGGCAGTTCAAATCCCACCAAGTTCAAGGTTGACTCAGCCTTCCATCCTTCCGAAAGGACCAAAATGAGGACCCAGATTGTTGGAGGCAATATGCTGACTCTATAAACTGCTTAGAGAGGGCTGTGAAGCACTATAAAGTGTTATATAAATCTAAGTGCTATTGCTAATTATGTAAAATAGCTGTCATGGAATTAATTATTCATCAGGTTCTGATGAATCTTTAGTGCTATTGTGCAGAATCTAGTTTTATGCGTGGTGACTACGATCAGCCACTATTTATAAACTTCTCTTTCGACAAGCAAAGTTGGTTTAGGGCGGGGGTCTGCAACCCGTGGCTCCGTAGCCGCATGCGGCTCTTTTGAAGCTTTGCCGCGGCTCCGACAGCAGGGCTGGCAATGTCCGGTGTTCACTCTTTTTCATAGGTCTGTGCGGGGGAAACAGAAGGTGAAACGGGGGGAGCAAGGGCTCTGCCTGGCAAGATACTGGCAGCACCTGCTTGGCGGCGACGAGCCGTGCTTTCCCTGAGGCGGGGGGTGGAGGGTGGGGGGGGGTAGGACACGATGATGGGAGGACTGGCACACACGCACGCTGTGGAGAGAGCCAGCGGCTGCTATTCGTGCGGGAAAAGGCCCCAGAGAAGAAGGAGGCGGAGGTAAAAGGGGGAGGCGAGGC
>JAEANM010027014.1:0-10623 GCA_017656035.1 Myanophis thanlyinensis | reverse complement strand
TGTGTGTATGTGTGTGTGTGTGTGTGTGGCGGGGGGCAGGGTTCCACCCCTCCTTGGAACAAATGGATTTTCTGCACGCTTCTAAAATTGTTTGCAGAAAAAATCTTGCAAACCTCTTTGGGGGTTTTTCACCCTCACGGATAACAAAAATCTCCCTTTTTGGCACTTTTCCTTTCTGAAAAAGACCGTGGATAACTTTAAAGGTAGTCCTTAACTTAGGACCGTTAGTTTAGTCTTTGATTCAAATTTACGATGCCTTAGGACTTGGACTTGCCTGTACGACAGTCACACCGGCCTCGTGGTTGTCCCACGATTGTGGCTTTGGGGGCTCGACAAGAGGCATCATCGACAACCGGTTGCAACGCCCTGAGCTCACGTGATGGTGATTTGGCACCAGTTTCTGGCAAAAAAGACACCTGTTTTGGGGATTCTGGATTGGTTTTAACGACCAGGCAATTCACTTTATGACTGACGTAAAATAACTCCAACGGGTGTATCATCGGGTCTGGTCACATGATCATTTAACTTAGTGACCTCGGTGACTTAACGATGGAAATTCCACTCTTGACTTGTTGGTTGTAAGTCGAGGAGTACAATTGAGATTTGGAATTAGTCCTCGACTATACAGCTGTTCGTTTAGTGACCGTTTGAAGTTACAGTGGCATCAGGAAAAAGTGACTTGCGGCCGTTTTTCACACTTACAGTAATGACCCTTGCAGCATCCCCACGATCAAACGATCGGACGCTTGGCAATTTGACTCATATTTATGTTGGTCGCAGCGTCCTGGGGGGTTGTGACCTCAAAGATAAGATTCACTTAACAACCTGGGGTTGCTAATTTATCAAACCGTAGCAATTCACTTAACAACGGTGGCCAGAAAGGTCGTAAAATGGTCCTAAAACAAAAGTCTTGCTTTAACAACAGAAATGCTGGTCTCGATTCTGGTCGTAAGTCAAAGTCCACCTGTAGATAAATAACTCCAGTTGTGGTTTATCTACTTGGTCCGCTTTGTGAATTGCACCTGTAGGCGCACAATCTGTGAGTAAGGGGAGGGTCTAGATTGCCGTGCCAAGACACCCCCATCTGAAAAGGTTGCTTAATAGTGAGTCACCTTCCCTTGTATTTTTTTTAACAAGGTGCCTTGCAGAGGCTCTGTGCTATAATTCCCAGCTCGTGTGATCTTTGCCTGGAGAATTCTGGGAATTGAAGTGCACCAAGAGTGCATTTGTTAATTCCGCCCCTTTTGGCAAGTTTAAGCTGCCCTATCCTTGGTAAATGACCCAGGATATGCTTCTCTTTACTTCATTTTACTTGGGCACCCAAACCCTTGGCAGAGAAGATGATTAGATAAATAATGGGCCATTTTTCAAACCACGGAAGGCAACCCTGGGTTATCACTCGCCATATGCCATGTTACTAGAACATGGCAATGACCCAAAGGATCAGAATAATAGGAGTGGGAAGGACTGATGGCGAACCTATGGCACGGGTGCCACAGGTGGCACGCAGAGCCATCTTGCTGGGCACACAAGCTGTCAGCCAACTTACTTCCAGATGAGCATGCACATGCGATTTTGCATGCGTGATTGCAGAGACCCAACTGGTCTTCGGGCCTCCGCTGTACATGCGCGCGATTGCAGCAGGAAATCCAGCTGGTCTTCGGAGCTCTCCTGCGCATGCACACGCGATTGCTCATGTGCGCGTGAGTGCTTGTGCGCTGTGAATGTACATTGTGCGTGCAAAAGCTGCATGCATGCGCAGATGGTACAGTTGCAATGCACCATCCCATGCAGTGCACATGGAGGATGGCATGCGCAAAGTGCATACTTTTCGGCACTCGGTAAATAAAAGGTTCGCCACCACTGCTCTATACCCATATGAACAAAGGGCTGTCCAGTCCCTTCTTTAAAAAACTTCAATCCCCAGCAACCTTGGCCAACGTGGTGGTCAGAGGGGCATGCTGGGAATTGTAGTTCAGCATCTTCTGGAGAGCCTGAGGCTGTCCCGGTCCCTGCAGCTTTTAACCGTGGAGTAGTGGCTATATCTCAACTGAGCCAGCACCCAATTGATTTAGTGATAGAAATAGATTTCTGGGGTGGGAACGTGTTGGACTAGACGACCTCTGTCCTCCCTTCCAATCCTTCCGTTCTTTCTTGCTTGCTTGTCGGAAATGACATTTCTCAAACCAGGTTGACCAAACTGGGTGAAAAGGACAGAATGACAACAGAATGACAGAATTGGGAGGGAGCTTGGAGGTCCTCTAGTCCAACCCACTGCCCAAGCAGGAGAATCTATAACATTCCAGACAAATGGTGGTCCTATCTCTTCTTAAACACATCCAGTGATGGAGCACCCATAATTTCTGGGTTACCATATTTTTCGGTGTAAAAGACGCACTTCCCCCTCCCCTCAAATGTGGGTGAATATTTCTGTGCGATTTACACAGTGAATGTTGCTGAAGCCCCGCCCACCTGCCAGCTGGTTTTTTTTTTGGGGGGGGGGCCCTCCACATGACCCATTCTCCGGCCTTTTTTGGCCTGTTTTTGAGGGTTTTTTTCGTCCATTTTGGGGTTTTTTTTGGCCAGTTTTTCAAAAAAAGACCTAGAAACAAGCCAAAAAAAGCCCCAAAAACAAGGCCCAAAAAAGCCTTGAAAATGGGCTAGAAAAAGCCCTGAAAATGGGCCAAAAGAAACCCCCCCAAAATGAGTTAAAAAAGCCTAGAAGACAGGCCAAAAAAAAGCCTCAAAAACGAGCCAAAAAACACCCCCAATGGACTAAAAACCCCTCAAAATGGGCCAAAAAAGCCTCGAAAACAGGCCAAAACCCCTCCAAAACAGGTCGAAAAAAGCCCAGAAAATGGGCCAAACCCCCTCAAAAATGAGCTGAAAAAAAGCCTTGAAAATGAGCTAAAAACCCTCAAAAATGGGCCAAGAAAAAAGCACAGAAAATGGGCCAAAAAGCCCCGAAAACAGGCCACAAAAACCTCAAAAATGGGCCAAACCCCCTCAAAAGTAGGCTGAAAATAGCCTTGAAAATGGGCCAAAAGGCCTCAAAACGGGCCAAAAAAAGCCTCAAAAATTGGCCCCAAAGCCCCCCAAACGGACTGATAAAAGCCTCGAAAATGGGCCAAAAATCCTCAAAAGCAGGCTGAAAAAAGCCCCGTAAACGAGCTAAAAAAAATCCTCCGAAACAGGTTGAAAAAAGCCCAGAAAATGGGCCAAACGCCCTCAAAAATGGGCCGAAAAAAGCCTTGAAAATGGGCCAAAACCCCTCAAAAACAGGCCAAGAAAAAAGGTTAGAAAACGGGCCAAAAAGCCCCTAAAATGGGCCAAAAATACCTCAAAAATGGGCCAAACCCCCTCAAAATTTTCATGGGCTGAAATTAGCCTTGAAAATGGGCCAAAAGGGCCTCAAAACCAGGCCAAAAAAAGCCTCAAAAATGGGCCAAAAGCCCCCAAAACGGGATGATAAAAGCTTTGAAATGGGCCAAAACCCCTCAAAAACAGGCAGAAAAAAGCCCCAAAAATGGGCTAAAAAAACCTCTAAAAGTCAGAATAAAGCCCCCAAAATGGGCCAAAAAAGCCTCAAAAATGGATCAAACCCCCTCAAAAACAGGCAGAAAAAAGCCTCCAAAATGGGCCAAAACCCGTCAAAAACGGGCCAAAAAAAGCCCTGAACGGGCCGAATCAATGAGATAGAAATAGAAATAGAATTTAGGATAGAGTAAAGTAGAACAGAACAGAACAAAACTAGAACAGAACAGGATAGGACAGAACAAGACAGGGGAGAGGAGTGGAGAGAAGAAACAGAATTGGAAGAGACCTTGATGGGCATCTGTCATTTTTGTCAGTAATTTTTGGAGGGCCGCTCTGGGAACGGCTGTCAGTCAAGGAGTACCCGTGCCCAAAATGCCTTTCCCAAAGAGCCCCTCCCCTCCCCTCCCCCCCTTTGACCAAACTGGCATTCCTGGCTCTTGCCAGTCCTTCATCCGGCACACCAGCTTTAGAATCTCTGGGCAAGTAAACATGTTTATTGTGACAAGGGTTTATTTTCTTTTCTTTTCTTTTTCCCCTCCCCTCCCCTCCCCTCCCCTCCCCTCCGGGGACAAAGTGCAATTAAATGGCAGAGGAATTTTAAGGGAATTCCACCCCTTTGCAGCTCAGGTAGCTTTTTAATGAGCAGCTCTGAACGGCTTCACTTTTCCCCAGGTGGGAGGCTCCTGGCTTGCCAATGGGAGTTTGGGATCATTGTTCCTGCCCTGAGCTGTGCGTGGCACTTTTATTGCTCCTCTAGGACAGGGTTCAGCCACAAAGAGTGATTAATTAATCTTTAATTAATTAATATGGAATAGGGTAGAATAGAACTAGGACTAGGACTAGAATAGAATAGAATAGAATAGAATAGAATAGAGTATAAATAGAATAGAATATGGAATAGAGTAGAATAGAATAGAATATAAAAATAATAGAATATGGAATAGAGTAGAATAGAATATAAAATATTTGGAATTTACTATATCATTGGATTAAAGAACAGGAAACATAAATCTATATATATATGTAAATATATGACAAAAATAACTGATGTACTATGTAAATAATGTATATATAGGAAACTCGGTAGGGCTAAAAGTTAAATATTTACATCGAAAGATGATTTTATGTTGTGTATGTATGTATGTATGTCTGTTTTTTTTTAAAATAAAATAAATAATTAAAAAAAAGAATATAAAATATAATATGGAATAGAATAGAATAGAATAGAATTCTTGATTGGCTAAGTGTGATTGGACACACAAGAAATTTGTCTTCAGTGCATATGCTTTCAGTGTACAACAAAGAAAAATGTACATTTGTCAAGAATCACAAGATAGAACACTCAATGATAGTCATGAGATACAAATAAGCAGTCAAATCATACCAGGAGACAATAAGCAATATAAATCGTAAATAAAGAAACAAACAGTCACATTCATTGAAATCTGCATTGAAGCCACTTTTGTAATTGTGGCAATGAACTGACTGTAGATGATCAAAATAGTACTTTACTTTGGCCAAGCTTTAACTGAAGAGTCCTTCCAGGTGCCTCTTCCAAGCAGCCAAACCAAGCAAGCAGCCCTTGTTTCTGATCAACAAAGAAATTGTGTATCTTCTCTTTGTTCAACAGAAAGGCAAAGGATAGCAGTCAAGTTGAAGCAAATCAGCCCTGCCTTGACAGTCCCCTAGTGAAATACTGAGAACATTCAAAACAGAGAACACCCTGTTCTGTCCCACATTTCTGTGTACCAATGCATAACAACTCTATATACAAGAGATAGATATATAAAGGTTGTATTCTTAGAAATGTCAGGTTAGCTCCAATTGCTGATGAATTCAAAAGTTCATCAAAGGCAAAGGATCCTGCAAAAGAGAAGCTCCAAAATTATGTGCTTCATTATAAATACATTATTTGGGTTAATGTTTTTTAATGATAATATTCTGCATGCCAAAATCTTCCATTAAGAGAGCTGATAGCAAAACTAATTAATTTTCTATTAGCATTTGTGCACAAGTTACATTTTTATTTACCCTATTAAAAAAAACCAAAAACTTCCATCTCTGTGTTGATTCATGGACTCAGAAAACATGTCCAAAGGTTAAGCCTATAAATTGAAAAACTGAAACACATTATACTTGAGACTGGATGGAAAATATGTATGAGTGAGATTATATTTTGATTACGTTTTAACAATTTTTTAAGTGAAACACAATGCATAAGTGTCATATAAAGAGCAGAGTTGGAGTATAACCACTCCAAAACCCTTCTCAATTAGACCTATTATGTATATAATACTAAAACTTTTGTGTCTGCTTGATTGTTTGTTTCCTTCAGTTGAATGAAATGTACATTGTAGGGTGATAATCTTTGAATCAGTATACCTCATGTGGGCTAATTTACAGATTGTGTCCAAAATCTGGGACCCCTGAGTCTTGTGGGATTGAAATTTGGCAAAGTTGTGATTGCTTCAATGCTGCCACAATCAGCCACAGTTTGGTGATCTCAGTTCCAATGCCTTGCCAAGCTTCCTACAGGAAAAGTCAGTGGAAAATCCAGCAGGAAGTCAAAACCTGCTCCCACTCCCACTATTTTTTTTGCCCACCCATTGTCATTCTATTTCTCTGTTCAGGTAACAAAAAATATAGCAATAGCACTTAGACTTATATACCACTTTATAGTGCTTTCCAGCCCTCTCTACATGGTTTACAGAATCAGCATTGCCCCCAACAATCTGGATCCTTATTTTACCCACCTCGAAAGGATGGAAAGCCGAGTCAATCTTGAGCCTGGTGGGATTTGAACCGGCAGTCAGCTCCAGATCATACCTCCGAAATTATGAACCAGCAGGGCATGGATTGTTTAGTTATTATCATTATGGTTCATTGCACTGTCGGCCAGATGTTTAGATATGATCAATTTGAAGCAGTACAGATATATGTTCAGAGCAATGAAATCGGTTGATATGAAAAATGTTGCAATTGCATTGGCATATATTGTGCAGGACACTAGCCAATCCTTGACTGTCCTGTAAATTTGTCAGCCTATTTGCATATTTATCAGCCTATTGAATCCTCCCAAAGACCTAGGCTGGGTGAATGTCTGATGGTGTTATATTGTTGCAGGATGTAAGAAATCAATGTCAATAATAATAATAATAATCTGTTCCAAGCAAAGCTGCCCTTTCTAATTGGTCAATGGCAATTTTGTCAAGGCTGATAGTGTCCAAATGGGGGTCCAGTTGTCTTGGAATTACACTCAAGGTACCTATTGTTATTGGTACTATCTTTGCATTATTGTTGTTGTTATTATTACTACTGCTACTGCAATGTAATACTTTTTTGAAACTCTCAGTTTTTTATTATTTTCAAAGTTGAACTACAGAATCAGCTTTCCTTCCATTAAGTAATGTTTAACAAACATTCACAAGTTTTCAGGGCTTGTTAAGTATTCTTTATTTTACTGTGGATTCACTTTCAGAGGATTTTGTGTCTAAAAATCAAACAGGGCAGTGTCCCACTAAGTTACTCAAATTCTTAAATACTAAGAAACCAACAGAAAAAGAAGACAGGCCTCACAGTTGGAATTTTTCTTCCTTTCTGAATGACATTTCTGTTGAAGTACAGCCTTGATACCTGATCCTTTCTGCACTCTCATTTTTCAGCTCAGACCTTTTTTATAGCCACAAAATTCCTGCTGATATCCATACTAGGTCAACAAATGCATGTATCTTTAAGCCCAGCTATTATTGTGAAAGAATGTTAGTGAACCTTGAACTACAATGTGCCATCTGACTGACACGTAGCATCCAAGGATATAAGTAAAAAAAGAGCAAGGGAATTAAGAATGTCCTTTGGGAAATGTGTTCCATAGCAATCAATTAGAAGCAGTACAGATGTATGTTCAGAGCAATGAAGTCGGTTGATATGAAAAATGTTGCAATTGTATTGGCATATATTGTGCAGAGCACTAGCCAATCCTTGACCGCCCTGCAAATTAAAACCATTTCCCTTCAAGATGTGTGCTGGGGGTGGGGGAGGGAGGGGATTCTGAATAAAAAGCCTGAGAATTCATTAGGTAGGCACTGGTCACATTTCACAGAGCAGCTGGCCAAGGGAAATGCAAGATAGTTCCTTCATGGAAAAGTAATAAATGCAGAGAACTACAGTTCCTATGAGCTCCAGCTGGGAGATACTTCCTTTACTCTTATTTTTCTTTAAGTCAGTAATAGAACTAAACTTTGTAGTTCTAGTCATTGGGATTGGAATTAATCATTTGTTTTTATTTAGACACTGATTGTAAGTAGTCACATTTCTCTTACAACCAACACTCGTTCAATCCCTTGTATTCATATAGAACTAGTAGCAGTAATATCAAAAGATTTAGACCATAATAGAGGCTAAGATTTTGCATAAAACAACACACTCATGATTTTTTTTTCATATCCCCTTATCCCTACCCAAACCTTCCTAGGTTTGATCTAAAATCAGACTCTGTACAAAATAGACCCTATTGGCTTGTGTTCCATACAGTTGTTCAGTCCAAATCCCATCTGCTACAATATTAAATATTTAAAAATAGGAAGAAATCCAAATTCTGGATCCATTATATTCTGCCTCTGGGATGAATAAAAGTATTGTTGTTTCTCTGCAATAGGTGTAGCTAATATTGAGTCTTCAAGATTAACTATCTTTATAGACCTGTCCTCACCATGTTTTGTGTTAATAAATTCCTCAGGGAAATTATGTGCTGTGTGAATAATTGCTTCCTTCTGTCTGTTTCTAATCTCCTTTCAATCAGCTTCATTGGATGAGCCCTGAACCTTAGAATGAGAAAGAAATATATTCTCCTTGCTCAAGTTTTCCATGAATATTTTAATGTCACCCACAAACTTGACCAGGTCTCTGCTTATGAACAAATTAAATGGCCCAGCTCCCACTGCAAATTCTTAATAGCATGAGCCTCCTATGGGGGAGGGGTGTTGGAGTAGGAAATGAAGCATATGCTGTAATATCACATCAAGAGCAGAACATTCATTGTGACATCACAGTTTTCATATCAACATTTTGCACAACCTCAGGTTGTAGAAGATCCTATTTCAAACATTCAATTTAGTACTTCCCTTCATCAAAAAAAATTCCCTTTTATTCCCTTTTATTATAAATGTATTTATATTTATATTGTATATTTCTAATATACAAAGATTGTTGTCAAATAAGGCATACAAAAATAATATCTTCTTTTGCTATCATTTTCATTATGGTTACAGGCCATTCTATTTGCTGCAATGCTATAATGTTGGGAAAATAAAAGACATGAGGTAAAATGAATATACTGTATATTGTTAAAATATGGAAAGAAAATCCAAAATTGGTGGGTGAAAATGATGAATCAGAGAACTGATAAGATTAGGACTTTCTGAGCATCTAAAACTATTAACTTTGTAAAGAAAGATGTGACCATTAATCTACTATCTCAAAACCACATATAGTTGTTTCAGTTATTAGTTTCTGAAACAAGCCAAGTCAAGGACAATTATCATTTATCAACAAATTTTATCCCAGAGCTTCCTGTGTTTGGATTCATTTTCTCACATTAGACTTAAATGACAATATTAAGAGATAACACCCATTAAGTAATATCTGAAGTCTCAATATGCAGACCACATGCTTTTTACTCAGTGACTAATAGCCACGGAGCTGTCTTGCATTCAGAGATAAAGTCAGTGAGAGAGAAATAAACTTGCTGTTGTCTTTTGTCAGAACAACTGCAAATAGTTCAACCCTCCCTATACAAGAGAGTGTCTTAACTAACATTTGTTGAGTGAAGAATAGCATGACTTTAGACTTTTGTGGGAAGAGATTTTGAATCATTTCTGAATTTCTTGGAAATGTCTTCATGATTCAAAATAACTCACACAGCTATTTGGACAGTTGCCAAACTCCTGAAGAATACAGCTATACATTACCCAGAATAGGTGGCATTTCATTGGCGGCAGGACATGGTTGCTACCTATCTGATTTACTAAATGAAACCTGGAATGTTTCCTATCAGCAACGTGATGGATGGCTAGTAATGAAAATACAAACCAGGGGATCTGTAATGTTTTCATAACCACCTACTACCTTCTGGCATATTTCTAAAAGCAAGTAATAGAAAAAAGCACTCTATCTCACCTTTACCCTTATTCATGGGAACAGTCATTATTATGCATCAGTATGACAAATTGATTCTTGCAAGCAATATGGGCAAAAGAGTGCTTACCTAAAAACGCTATAGACTATGACTGAATTTGAGTCTACCACTGAAATCTGAAATTAGTGGAAGTCTAGCACCTTCTAGATATTACATTCAGAAGGAATCCAAAAAAAGTCAGTTTCCTATTCTGCAAAAATACACATCTTTGCTATGTGAGCTACACTGATTGCAATTTGGCATCTGGGTGAAATTCAATGTGCTAGTTATCATCTGTAAATTTATACATCACATAAGCCCTAGATATTTCAGGAGCTGCCAGTTGGCTATTTAATATGTTCCAATAGAATTGGTTTGCTTTGAACCCTACTAATTATGTAATGCCATCTAATGAGACCCAGGAAATGGGTTTTCTTTGTTGCATGCATCCTGGAAAAGCATCCCATCAAAGATTTGTATAGTGCCTATCTTGCCCAACTTCAAGCTATCTTTAGAAAATTGTTTTTACCTCAGGCCTTCTGATGTGATGAGATGTTGTGTTGTTCCTCAGACAATGGATATTGTCCTTTTAATTTGTGAAACTATGCAGAGTCATTTTGGAGTTGGGCAGCCTAGAAATCCAGTAAAGAAACAAACTGTCAGCTGCCAGCATATTATATAACCCCAATGCGGCCACTCTTCTTGAATGGTGGCTCCGGGTTATATAATATGCCCGGAGCCTAATGGAACCTGACACAAACATTGTAAGAACACAAGGACGATCACTGATTTTGTGTAAACTGCATATTCTTTTGGCATGAATTTCAGGTCTCTAGAGCTAGAATAGAATAGAATAGAATAGAATAGAATAGAATTCTTAATTGGCCAAGTGTGATTGGACACACAAGGAATTT
>JAEANM010027013.1:0-10623 GCA_017656035.1 Myanophis thanlyinensis | reverse complement strand
TCTTCAAGGGGAGCCCCATGTAGAGAGCATTGGCATAATCCAGACGGGAGGTTACAAGGGCGGAAGTGACTGTGCGATTGCAGAGACCCAGCTGGTCTTCGGGCCTCTGCTGTGCATGCGCAACAATTGCAGCAGGAAATCCAGCTGGTCTTCGGAGGTCTCCTGCGCATGCAGACGGGATTGCTCATGTATGCCTGAGGGCCTGCGTGCAGAATCTGCATGCGTGCACAGATGGTGCGGTTGCACATGCAGCACATGTGGAGGAGCCTCATGCAAGTATGGATAGCACACGCAAAGCGTGTACTTTTCGGCACTCGGTAAATAAAAGGTTTGCCGCCACTGCCCTAGAGGAAGGTGATGGGAACCCCCTTGCGGAAAATGTCATGTTTTTATGTGCTACGAAGGAGAGCCACATTGATGTAATGGGGAATGGCGGCAGGCTAGATGCCAGGAGAAGTTCCAGAACTGGATCTGAGTTCCGAGTTCTGCCTTGGGGACAAAGTGGGGGGATAGGGGACCACCAGGAGATCCCAGAGGACAGGACAATGGGAGGGAGACCTTGGCCTAGACTAGAGGAAAGTGGTAGAAAACCCATTTCCTATTTTGTGGATCCTTGTAAGTACCCCAAAAGATAACAATATATATCTCAATGAATCGGATCCTTGGCTTATTTGTTATTTAATCTTTAATAATATATTGCTTTAACTTTTCTAGTTTTAAGTGTTTTGTAGTACAGGTAGCCTTTTGACATGACCACAATTGACCCCCAAATTTCCCACTGCTAAGTGAGACATTTGTTGAGTGAGTTTTGCCCCATTTTACGACCTTTCATGCCACAGTCGTTAAGTGGATCCCTGCAGTGGTTAACTTAGTAACAGAGTTGTTAAGTGAATCTGGCTTCCCCTATGGAGTTTGCTTGTCAGAAGGTCTCAAAATGGACCCCAGGACACTGCAACCGTCATAATTATGAGTCGGGTTGTCAAATGTCCATATTTTGATCACGTGACTACATGGGGATTCTGCAACAGTAAGTGTGAAAAATGGTCGTAAGTCCCTTTTTTCTGTGCCTCTGTAACTTTGAACGGTCCCTAAACAAATACTTGTAAGTCAAGGAGTACTTGAACCTTCATTTTATTTTTTTACTTTTTATTCTTCTGTAAACTTCTCAGAATTGCTGTAACATTGAGACAGGCAGGCGGCATATAAATGTAAGAAATAATCCTACTCTTAATTTCATGGGTGCTTATTTCTTACCGCTTTGCAGCTCTTAGCGATGTCTCCGCTTCTACCAGTTTACCACCCCTTGTGGAAGGACAGCTGCGTTGCTTCCTCAAACTGACCGTTAGCAAAATCGTCTGGATGGTCGCCAAGCCGCCAACGTCGTCCCTGGTTCGGGTGAGATGGTGGGGAGAAACTACCAATGGCACCATCTTCGTTCCCCAGGACGCTTCCCAGACGGAGCAAAAAATTCTGAACACCACCACCTGCTACCCGGTGCGATGTGGGCCCAAACAGTTTGCCTCTTACCTGACAGGTACGGCTGTCTCCTGATAGGGTGAATGGTTGAATGGGTGTGCCCTGGATGTGGCCAGTCCTCTGGAAATGGCTGTTTTTAGGGTGGAAAAAGAGAAATGATTACCTACAGTTGGGAGCAGCTGTATTCGCCGTGGGGTCCTTGGTGGTTTTCTTGCAGACGTTTTATTACCAAACTAGGTGACATCATCAGTGCTAGAAGGGGAATGGGGATTTGCTCTCAGTTTATTTTCTAGTGGCTTGAATATAAAATCAAATTTTCAATTCCAAATTTTATTGGTCACATACACAGTCATACATGGTAGGATATGCAGTGAAATGCTTATGCGACCGCCCGCAAGTTAAGGCAAAATGAGATGGTGGAGTAGGAAATAAGTTAGGAATAGTTGGGAAGGTGGGAGTGAGATACAATCGTGGCTCCTGTTATAGTTCTGAGTGTGCTTGTGGTTCCTGGTTTAGTGTCCGTATTGCCTATGGAAAGAAGCTTTTCCTCATTCTTTCTGTGTTTGCCTTCAGGGAGCGAAAACGTTTTCCCGACCACATCATGGTAAACAGTCCATTGTTGGGGTGACTGGGGTCCATCACTATCTTCTTCGCTTTAGTCCAGCAACGTTTGTTGTAGATGGAGTGCAGCTCAGGGAGCTTGGTGCAGATGATGCGCTCAGCTGAGTGTATCACTCTCTGTAGTGCTCGTCTGTTTGTCTGCAAACAATACCCCAGTGAAGGAACAAGGTAACCGTAAACAGCCCAACCAAAGGACCACCACATACAAGGCTAGAATATAAATTGAGAGCAAACCCCATCCTCTCTTGGCACTGATGATGTTACCTAGCTGGGTCATGAAATGTCTGCAAGAAAACCAGCAAGCTCAGCAGCAAAAATCCCAGAGATCAACTCCCCCTCCTCTTCCTCCTCCTCCTCCTCCTCCATCTCCATTTCACAAACCCCACACCCTTCTAGCCCTGATGATGTTCCCTGGTTGAGTCATGAAACATCTGCAAGAAAACAACCCAGCTTAGAAAACACCAAGGACCCCCACAGTTCGACCGTGAGCTACAGATAAATTTCTTCTCTTTGTATCTTGCTCCATCGTGGTAGGTGGAAATGAGCAAAGTTTGCATTTAGTGGGCCTTAAATAATAGAACGGTGGGTTTTTCACCGCAGTATATTTGAAGTAGAATTAACACATATATATTGTTTATCCAGATAGTCCAGGGGTGGGCAATTATGGCCCCTTTATGACTCATGGACTGGCTGAGGAATTCTGGGAGTTGAAGTCCACGAGTCATAAAGCAGCCATAATTGCCCACCCCTGAGATAGACCATCTTTTATCAGTTTGTTTGTTTGTTTCTTTGCTTGCTTCCTGCAGATATGGGGGCTCTTATCCTGGAAGTAATGACCAAATGCGATCACCTTCCCATCGGGTGGGTTCAAATCAAGGGGCTGGCCCAGCTCTCTCCCAGCCACCCAATCAGTGGGTTTTTCACCATCGTTTCACCGTCATCTGAAAAGATGGGAGAGTTGCAGGTAAGTCAGAACTCTTTCCTTGTGTAAACATTTTTTTCCCTGATGCCCAGCTTCAGCTCCAGGTATGGTAAGTAGGGATCAGTTTGAAAGGCACACAGTGTAATAGTGCAATAGCCTGGATATTCTAAACCAGGGGTCTCCAACCTTGGCAACTTTAAGACTTCAACTCCCAGAATTCCTCAGCCAGCAAAGCTTTAAGACTTGTGGACTTCCACTCCCAGAATTCCTCAGCCAGAAAAGCTTTAAAGACTTGTGGACTTCATCTCCCAGAATTCCTCAGCCAGCAAAGCTTTAAAGACTGGTGGACTTCAACTCCCAGAATTCCTCAGCCAGCAAAGCTTTAAGACTTGTGGACTTCAACTCCCAGAATTCCTCAGCCAGCAAAGCTTTAAAGACTTGGGGACTTCAACTCCCAGAATTCCTCAGCCAGCAAAGCTTTAAAGACTGGTGGACTTCAACTCCCAGAATTCCTCCGCCAGAAAAGCTTTATGGACTTCAACTCCCAGAATTCCTCAGCCAGCAAAGCTTTAAAGACTTGTGGACTTCAGCTCCCAGAATTCCTCAGCCAGCAAAATTTTAAAGACTTGTGGACTTCAACTCCCAGAATTCTAGGAGTTGAAGTCCACAAGTCTTAAAGTTGCCAAGGTTGGAGACCCCTGTTCTAAAGCCGTCATTTGGGGCTTACAGGTTACAACAGTTGGTTTAGTGACTGTTCGAAGTTATGACGGCACTGGGGAAAAAAGGGACTTAACGACCCTTTTTCGCACTTACAACCGATACAGCATCTCCATGCTCAAACAGCGGACAATTGATTGATTATTTATGATGGTCGGAGTGTCCTGGGATCACATGGTCACCTTTCGCAATCACCTTTGATGATCAAAAATTCAGATGCTTGGCATCTGATTCCTATTTATGACGGTCAGGCGATCCTCTTTTGCGACCTTTAGACAAGCAAATTCAGTGGGGAAGCCACATTCGCTTAACAACCATTTTACTAACTTAATAACCGCAGTGATTCATTTAACAACGGTGGCAAAGAAAGGCCGTCAAATGGGGCAAAACTGACTTAAACGTTTTGCTTAGCAACCTGCTTGACAACTGACTCGTTCTTGTGACCTTCTGAGAAGCAAAGCGAAGGGGGAAACCAGATTCACTTACTAATTTTAACAACTGCAGTGGTTCAGTTAACAACTCTAGCAAAAAATGAAGCAAGACTTGCTTAACAGATTTCTCACTTAGCAACATCAATTTCGGGCTCAGTTGTGGTCGTAGGTTGAAGACTCCCTGTGTTAGATCCGTATGTGGGAATAGGGAGATGTTCTTACTGGCTTGTTCAAATGACCCCTTGCAGATATCCCTGTTACTGGAACCTCTCTCCGACGTGTACGAAAGCAACCACACGGCCCACAACACAAATATGAACAAAGATGCTGCAGATTTGAGCCGCTCCCTCGCTCCGTCCCAACTCCACAAACCAGCTGACACACACGTTCACGGAAGAGAGTCTATGGGCAGCAGCAGAGCGAGTACTCCAAGGTATGTGTATTTGTGTGAGTGTGTATTTTACTTTCTGTCTACTAAGATTTCAAAAAAAAAAATCAGTCCAATATCTCAAAAATGTCTATTTGCTATCTTTGGATAAAAAAACCCATTTGCTTTATAGGATAGCTATGCTTTTAATACATATATACAATACATGTGTGTGTTAGGTTATATTTTATGTTGTGTTGTTGCGTTACGTTACTATCGTGAATTATTTAGCCGGGGTGGCGCAGTGGTTAGAATGCAGTACTGCAGGCTACTTCTTCCGACTGCCGGCTGCCTGCAGTTTGGCAGTTCGAATCTCACCAGCTCAAGGTTGACTCAGCCTTCCATCCTTCTGAGGTTGGTAAAATGAGGACCCCAATGGTTGGGGTGCAAATAAAGCGCTTAGAGAGGGCTGGAAAGCACCGGGAAGCTGTATATTCCATATTTTTCGGACTATAAGACGCACCTAGATTTAGAAAATCTAGAAAAAAAAAAGGTTTTGGGCCTCCATGCATTCTGTTTTTGCCCTCACCAGCCCCCAGAAGCACTCGGCAAAACGTTTTTGCCAAAAACGGGCTGCGCGGAGGGTTCTGGAGACCCAAAACAGAGCCATATTCAATATATAAGACATAGACATTTCCACCTATCTTTTTCAGGAGAAAAAAAATGTGACTTATACTCTGAAAAATATGGTAAGTCTAAGTGCTACTGCTATTGTGTATACCATGGACTGCCAGAAAGTTGCTGAATCGTATAAAACTAGACATATCACTCCCAAAGGTGCTTTCTCAAGAGGCAACTGGATTGTCTTGTTTTTTCTTTTGAAGATGTTTCGCTTTCTCATCCAAGAAGCTTCTTCAGTTCTGACTGGATGGTGGGGAATGGAAGGATAGATACTCCTTGCAGACAGCTGGTCCTATGCATCCTTTTTAGAGGGTCATCGAGACCACCTGGAGATTTACCTGTGTCCTCGGGGTCACCTGAGTGGTGCAAATGGGTGTGAGTCCAGCTGTCCGCCAGGAGTATAAATCCTTCCATTTTGGACTTCAGTTGTGGTCGTAAGTCAAGGACCACCTTTATGCCACCTTACCTGACATGTGGAAGAGGCAGATAACACTCCAAAGAGAGGCACTCCTGCAAATTCACCCCCTCTTCCCTGAAGCCACATGGTTGCATTTTGGGCACTTAGCAACTGCTTCGCTTTATGACCGGTTGCAGTGTGCCACAATCCCATGTCCACGATTCGTACTCACCGAACCCGCCCAATGTCTGAAGCCACTGCAGCGATCTTGGGTCCAGCCCGAATTGATTTTCCTGTGGTGCTTAACCTTTCAGGGGAAAAGATCACCTGTATTTCCAGGAGAACTCGGAGAATATCCAAAGAAGCAGTGCTGGATCTCATCTGCACCCAGATTACATCTTGAATGCCAAAGATCCCAAGCCATCAAGAACATTTTGGAACGACTCTGGTCAAGATGTACAAGTTAAGCCAGGCAAGGAAAGCAGACGGCCCGTCCGGATTCTTCCTTGCGACAGTCCACCTACGAAGGATCTCCTTGCAGGTAAGCAGGTGTGCAACACCATGTCAGGATTCCAAGCAATGGACCCATAGCAAGCACAATTCCGAGGCAGGTGGATTCCTCAAAGAATAGCTTTGTTGACTAGTATTCTTGATTGGCCCAGTATGATTGGACACGCAAGGAATTTGTCTTTGGTGCATAGGCTCTCAGTGTACATTAAAGGAAACGGTCCATTCATCAGGAATCCTAAGATACAACACTTAATGATAGTCATGGGGTACAAATAAGCAGTCAAATCATACCAGGAGACAATAATCAGTATAAATAGAATAGAATTCTTGATTGGCCAGGTGTGACGGGACACGCAAGGAATTTGTCTTTGGTGCATAAGCTCTCAGTGTACATAAAAAGAAACGGTACATTAATCAGGAATCATAAGATATAACACTTAATGATAGTCATGGGGTACAAATAAGCAGTCAAATCATACCAGGAGACAATAATCAGTATAAATAGAATAGAATAGAATTCTTGATTGGCCCGGTGTGATTGGACACGCAAGGAATTTGTCTTTGGTGCATAAGCTCTCAGTGTACATAAAAAGAAACGGTCCATTCGTCAGGAATCATAAGATATAACACTTAATGATAGTCATGGGGTGCAAATAAACAGTCAAATCATACCAGGAGACAATAATCAGTATAAATAGAATAGAATACTTGATTGGCCAAGTGTGATTGGACACGCAAGGAATTGGTCTTTGGTGCATATGCTCTCAGTGTACATAAAAGGAAACTGTACATTCATCAGGAATCACAAGATACAACACTTAATGATAGTAATGGGGTGCAAATAAGCAGTCAAATCATACCAGGAGACAATAATCAATATAAATCGTAAGGATACAAGCAACAAAGTTATAGTCATAAGTGGGAGGAGATGGGTGATAGGAACGATGAGAAGAAGAATAGTAATGCAGACTTAGTAAATAGTTTGACAGTGCTGAGGGAATTATTTGTTTAGCAGAGTGATGGCATTCGGGAAAAAACTGTCCTTGTGTCCAGTTGTTCTGGTGTGCAGTGCCCTATAGCGTCGTTTTGAGGGTAGGCGTTGAAACAATTTCTGTCCAGGATGTGAGGGGTCTGTGCATATTTTCCAGCCCTCTTTTTGACTCGTGCAGTATATCTCATATTGGCACAGATCTGGTGAAAACCGACTCTGAAGGTTCCCGCAGTTTTCACCTAGTTAAAATTAAACGTTTTCCCTCAACCCCAAACAAACAGCCGCATGGTCCAATCATGTTTTCTTCTCTGGTTGCCTGGCGACATCACTCCTCCCTCCTCGGTGTGAGAGTGACCTTGGTTCCCAGGAGAAAGTATTTTGTTTTGACTAACCGTAACCGCAGCTTCTTTAATCCCCCTTCTCCCTATCCCTCAGCTCCAAGATGGCTTCGGCCAGGACAGCTTCAGGGTTGACATACTACTATAAAGGTAGTCCTTGACTTACAGCCATTCCTTTAGTGACGGTTCAAACTTACAGTGGCACCGAAAGGATCGTTTTTCAGACTTGCGACCGCGGTAGCATCCCCGCGGTCGCGTGATTGAAATTCAGACGCTTGGCAACTGGCATGTACTTAACGACCGTTTCAGCGTCCCCGGGGTCCCGTGAGTCCCCTTTTGCGACTTTCCGACAAGCAAAGTCAATGGGGAAGCCAGATTCACTTAGCAACCGTTTGAAGTTACAACGGCACTGGAAAAGGGGACTTACGACCGTGATCCCAAATTCAGATGCTTGGCAACTGCCTCGTATTTATGACCGTTGCAGTCTCCCGGGGTTCTGCGACTTTCCGACAAGCAAAGTCAATGGGGGGAAGCCAGATTCGCTTAACGACTCTGGCAAGTAAGGTTGTAAAATGGGGCAAAGTTACCTAACAACCGTTAAGTTCAAATTTGGGCTCAGTTTTGGTCCCAAGTCGAGGAAACTATCTCCATTTTTATTTTTAAAGGCGATAATTGCATTTTGATCCTGAAAAGAGGGATTATAGGCAGCCAGAGTGGACGGTTCCTTCGTATTTCATGCGGATTTCCTTTCTCTGCTTCCTCCCCTCTCAAGACCTTTTGGATCGAGGGAACCGGTTGCGAAATGCTATGGCTGTGTCCGTCATGATCTCGAATCCGGATCCCGTCATCGAACGGTACGAAGCTCAGCCTTCTGGAAAGCTGGAGCTCTCCCAGCAAGTTGGAAAGTAAGTTTGGGTAGACAAGAGGGGAAGATTTGTGTCACCAACAAAACGGGATGCAGTGCATCTCCAGAATTTAAGAACTGTGATGTTTTTTTTCCGAGTAACTTGAAGTCAAGGCAGAATCAATCTATAGGTACCTGTTATTGCTAACTATTGTCATCGACTTAGCAATGGTTCCCTTTGTAACAGCTCAGAGTTACAACAGCACTGGGAAAAAAGTGTCTTATGACCAGTCTTCGCACTTAATAACCATTTTAAGGTCAACACCCGGGGTCACGCGATTAGAATTTGGACACCTGGCAACTTGTATTCACTTAATGACGGTTGTAGTGTGTCCCTTCCTCAGATCCAAGGGTCTATGGAAATTCTCCATCATCATCCCAGGTCACAGTTGTGCCAAAGGTGTTTTTTTTTTCAAGAGGCATTATTTAATTAATTTTAATTAGATTTTAGATTGTCTATGTATGTGTTTTTATCTGGCTGTACACCGCCCCGAGTCCCCTGGGAAAGGGGGCGGTATATAAATTCTGATAATAAATAAATAAAAAAATAAGAAAAGTCCCCCGTTAGGAGAATGAGTGCGAAGCAAAGTGTAATGAGAGTGGTGTGGTAGAATACACAAACCAGCATACACAGACACTGAATTGTAAAAAAATAGGTTTTTACTTCTGTGGAAATAGAGGTATGCAAAGTCCATCAATCAATCCGAATTCATACACAGTTAAGTCAGTCAGTCATCAACTTTTTCAGTTCAGGGATAATCCAAATTCACAGTCCAGTATCAAATAAACAGTTCGGTACACAAAGCTTGCAAACAGTAGCAAAAACTCACAGTAAACCCACGCTGGTTAATACACGGCACTTCTGCAACCACAACCAGAAACAAACAGCAACCAGCATCTAACAGTGATTCTGGCTCCATCTTATGGCCGCTTGAGGAAACAGCAACCAATCACATTTTCAACATTAAGTATTTGATTTTGAATTTTATTGAATTTCTATACCGCCCCTCTCCCGAAGGACTCGGGGCGGTGTACAGCCACATAAAATAGAACATACAAAAGTTAAAATGCAATTAAAATAAATTAAATCATTGGCCAATAAATTAAAAAACCACATACTAAGTTAAAATTTAAGAAATTTAAAACAATTTAGAATTATAAAATTTTAAAATTTCAACATTCCAAAATTTAAAATTTTAAAAATTTAAAAACCCGCTTGGTATTAAGTATTAAGTTACAGTGTTGCAATCCTGGTTTGTATATTGTCAACCCAACTCTGTTAGATTTATATTCCTAACAAACTGGACTTTCTGGTTTTTCCTTTGAAGGTGTTTTGCTTCTCATCCGAGAAGCTTCTTCAGCTCTGACTGGATGGTGGGGAAGGGAAGAGTTGATCCTCCTTGCAGACAGCCGGTCATTTGCATCCTTTTAGAGAGTCATTGAGGTCACCTGGAGTTTTACCTGCGTCCTCAGGATGCAAATCAGCCTTCTTAGACCTGCTAAAAAGACAGATGATGTCGTAGCCCCCTCTCAACAGAGGGGGAGGGAGATAGGGGTTCAAAGAGGCCATCTAGGTCCAAATTGAACGCCCCCTCTCAACAGAGAGGGAGGGGGATAGGACATCATCTAGCTCCAGTCTACAACAGCCGTTCCAAGAAGGCTCCGCCCCCATTTGCACCACTCAGATGACCCTGAGGACACAGACAAACCTCCAAGCGGCCTCAGCGACCCTCTAAAAAGGATGCAAATGACCAGCTGTGTCTGCAAGGAGTGTCAATCCTTCTTTCTTCATCATTCACCCAGAACTGAAGAAGCTTCCCAGACGAGAAGCCAAACCTCTTCAAGGAAAAACGAAAAACCCAGTTGCCTTTTGAAAAAAGCACCTTTGGGTTCCTCAAATCTAGATAATTATAAGCGCTATTTTAAAACAGCCTTCATAATTAAGACTAATTACCCGTATTTATCGGTGTGTAACGTGCACTGGCGTATAACACGCACCTTAATTTTAAGAGAGATGTTTCAGGAAAAACAAACTACCGTTATTTATCGGTGTGTAACACGCACATGCGATTTCCACATTCTTTTCAAGAAAAAAAGTGTGCGTTATACACCGAGAAATATGGTAGAATTTTATATCCCATTCCCTACGTAAAAGCACCTTTGCCTTCCGTTGCCCTTTTTCCTAAGAGGATGTAGATCAGGGGTGGGCAAACTTGGCCATTTTGTGACTTGTGGACTTCAACTCCCAGAATCCCTCAGCCAGCAAAA
>JAEANM010027012.1:0-10623 GCA_017656035.1 Myanophis thanlyinensis | reverse complement strand
CACACACACACACACACACACACCCCAAAATTATTCAGGTTCAGAACTGAAAGTAGATAACTAAAGAGCAATGGGTAAGAAATATAATTTTGTATTATCTTTCTTCCTTACTGAGAAACATAGAAGTAGCTTACTTATCACTGTTCAGATCAGAATTCCAGCCCCAGGAAACAGCAAGCAAAAACTTTGTTACAAGTATTTTATTTTGGGAGGTCTGGAAACTTGGCACATAGCAGCCAAAACAAAGGCAGGACTGACTGTTGCTGTTTTCCTGCCAATTCAAGCCCCCCCTGCTCATGCACGCTCCACCATATGGCCTCCTGACACCACAAAAAGCCTAGAATCTTTGGCCATGCCTATGTCTTCCTCAGTTTCCAGCCTACTCTCTGCCCTCCAGCTGATTGGTGATTTGCTCCTCAGCTGATCAACTCCCAAACCCAGCCACTTTTTGATGTGCTGGCTTGTCAGCAGAGCAGTAAAGCAGTGCTGCGTTTTCCAACCAGTGCTCCTCTCTTCAGCTGATTGTCAGCTGGTTTCATCACCACCGCCCAGCTGGTCATCACCGTCTGTGTTCCAGTCCCAGCAATGTCCTTATCATCTTTCCCCCTCCAAATAGTAACCCTAAGACGGCCTGCCAGAGGCTTGCCATCTTGAGCGGGTTGACAGCGGCTCCACTCTACCATGGAGATGGTATCTGGAAGGTAAGTAAAAGCCACAGTTAGTTATCTGTTCAACAGGCTCCCACTCAATCACTCCCACCCGGTTTGCGAGGATGCTCTCAGTGGACATTTCACCAACTTGCAGCCCTCATATCCCAGTTTCTCACCAGGTATCTCTGATAGGAGATACCTCTTCCATTTCACAAAGTATTGCAGGGCCCCTCTATGTCTGCAGGATCTGTTCAACCTCATAATGAACCTGTCCCCCCCACCTGAATGGGCATGGGCTCCTACCTTGGGGAAACTAATGTCTCTGAGGTCTCCAGAGACCTCAGTATCTCCCTGGATATCTCCAGGGTCTTCTGGAGTAACTTCTTTGGTTTCAACATCCCTAGGGCCACAGCCTTGGCTTTTGGAGTAGGGACCAGCACTCAGCCATACGGTGGCAGCAAAAGCACAGGATGGGCATCCTAGGGAGTATGAGTCTCTCTGGTGGGGTCACCCTGAGGAGGACTCCACTCAGGTGATTCTCACTGTTCTGGATGGGAATTGCTTTGGTCTCAAAGTTATCTCCCCCTTTGAGCAACACTCCCACAATTCAGCATCTAATTTAATAATTGCTACGTACCATGCTCTAAGCAGGGGAGGTAAACCTTGATATGTGCATGCTTAGCTTAGTGTGAGATCAAGGGCCATCTTAAAGTGGTGAACCAGCAGTTGATCCTGCCAACCTGCAACTTACCAGAAAACCAGAGGAAGTTGTACATGTAGTTCACCATCAGCTGGCCTTTTTGCCTCAACTTCAGGATCTCATCTTCCACCCACTGAGCCTTGATTGCATCTTTGAATCACTCATGCAATTCCTCCAAGAACAGGCCCACATTTCCCAATTCTCAGTTGTGCTCACTGTAGAGATCTGCACCCGTTTGGCAGCCTCAGTCTATTGGGATAGGTAGAGATGGGCATTCTGATCCAGATGGCTGATAACTTGGCTTAAGAAGAGAGCCAATATATTGGGATTTCCATTGAATGTGGCCCTCAAAACTGGTGGCTCTTATGGTGGGAGAGGGGCCTATCACCCCGTCAGTTCCCCTATGCCAGGGGTGTCAAACTGGATGTCAGGGTTCCACACAACATCAGCAATGCAATCAGAATTCCAAAGAGACAAAGTCCAAAGAATAAGATTTTATTGAAGACATTGTTCTGGTACGGTCTATTGAAATCCCGAATCTAAAGCTTCCGGGATTTCTTCACCCAAGTAAAACTTAAAGTTCCACCCCATTAATTATCACATGTTAATTACTGTCCAACCATTTCAAAACGAAGCCCAACAACTTCCAAAGACACTTCCCATCCCAGGTGTGAAGCGCCAGCAAAAGTTCTCATGAGAACTAAACTTAAAAGAATGAATCCAACTATGAATCCAATGAATCCAAGTTGCCACTTCCAACTCCCCCCTTTGCCCTTTCAGCGACCTTGCAATAGAAAATGTGTAAATGTGTCAAGATCTACATGGCCCTAAATTTTACTGTATAAAATGGCCTACATAATATAGCAGAACACCCCCCCCCATATAAACATGTCCTTTTGGATCTTGACACTGGATTTGTTTGAGGGCTGCATCAGCATTGTAGCTCTCCTTCACAGACCAGCAAGTGGGGGGGAGACTTGGAGGCGGAGATAAGATGGATGCCTCCTGCATCACTTTACCAGCCAAAATGGGGCACATAAACTCCCTATGGCCCATTTTTGGCCCTTTTTAGGCCTGTTTTCCATCTGTTTTTGGCCTATTTCCAGCCCACTGTCCAGCCTGTTTTCCAGCACATTTTCCAGCACATTTCCAGTCTGGTTTTTTTGGACATTTTGGGGCCTGGTTTTGGCTGGTTTTCCAGCCCATTTTTGGTGTGTGTTTTGGCACATTTTTCAGCCTACTTTCCATCTGGAAACTCGGCACATAGTGACCAAAACAAAGGCAGCACTGACCATTTCTGCTTCCTTGCCAATTCAACACCCACCCACCCCCACACACACTCATGCCCACCCTACCCACATGGCCTCCTGATGCCTAGAATCTTCCGGTCACACCTATGCTTTCCTCAGTTGCTGGCCTGCTCTCTGCCATCCAGCTTTTCAGTGCTTCACTCTCAGCTGATCATCTCCAATGCCCAGCTGCTTTTTGATGCAGGAGCTTGTCAGTGGAGCAGCAATGCAGCATTGTTGCCTCCAACCAGTGCTCCAATGCCCAGCTAATTGTCAGCCAGCTCTTTGCCACCATCCAGCTAATTGTTGCCATAGCTGTGAGTTTCAGTCCCCATAATGTGCCTGCCATCTGCCTCTCCCCCCGAATGGCAACCCCAAGATTGCCTACTGGAGGCTTGCTGTCTCAAGGGGGTTGAGATTAGCTATAGCTTATGCCTTAATTCAATTTTATTTGTTTTCCTAAATCAAATGCAGACTATCTGTGAAATGATGATTGTCTATCAAATCAAAAAAGGTGTACTATATCATTTATCAAAGTTAACAGCCTTTGGGGCATTCCAGAAGGAATTTTTCACAATAGTGTATCATTTCATGTATGTTTAATTAATAAATGGATATTTTATTGTTTTTTACAGCTGTAAGAGATGAATCTGTTACTAATATTATTACTTTCTTACTATAGTTTAGGTGTCTTTAAGAACTTTATTTAAGAAGTTTTCATGGGTTCTGCTCACTTACCAAAGTTTATGTGCTTACTTCCTGGAAAATTTCTGTACTTCATTGCATAATATCATTGCCTCTTTCAAAAACCTTGGGCAAAATATAACCACAGACAATTGCTCTTGTGCTTCAGTAAAATAGCATGCATTACTCTTATATTCATATCTCTGTCCTAGATTTATTAAGTAGAAATCTTACTATAATGTCAAGAAGTTCTCATCAATAGATATTAAAAACTTCTTTAGTTCAAAACCATTTGACATAAGAGAATAAAGCATATCCAGTAGCTATACACTATTACTGGCTCTTAAGTAGTATTGCCATCCATAAATTTCCCAGAATTTTAGACATCATGAAATGTTTTGATATATGACTTATATTAACAATTTGTAATATAGGTATAGTCAAGGTTAATGTAATAGTATTACATTATATTGGATGAAATTGTATCAGATGTGCCACAGGCATCCTTTTTTTTTGTTTGGTTGGGTTTGTAGACTAATATTTTAACTTCATTTAGGAGTATACTTTTTGAGATTTATGGAAGTCCTTCCAACAAATAGACATTCAGTACTTTTATCAATAATTTTAGGATGGTAATTGAAAAGTCGAGGATTTTGCTAGAGAAAATAGTTAGAAAAACTCACCTGAATGAAACACACTACTGAAACCAATGCCTGCAAATACTGAAATTATATTGCTTAAATACTTTTGAGATGAAGAAAATCAAAAGTATAACTAGGAAATACATGCCTAATATCATTTCCCAGAATTCCAATGATAGAAGAGGGTATTTGCTTCTAGGAGGAAAAGGATCAGATAGCACTTCAATAGCACTTAAATTTATATACCACTTCACAGTGCTTTACAGCCCTCTCTAAGTGGTTTACAGAGTTCAGCATATTTCCCCCAACAATCTGGGTCCTTATTTTACGAACCTCAGAAGGATGGAAGGCTGAGTCAACCTTGAGCGGGGTGAGATTCAAACTGTCAAATTGCAGACAGCTGGCAGTCAGCAGAAGTAGCCTGCAGTACTGCACTCTAACCACTGTGCCACCACAGCTCTCAGATATTGAATTATCCCTTCTAGCATTCTCCTAAACCATATTGATCAAGGCTATTGTGATTCTCTAAATTTACAATCACAGATGGAACCCAAAAAATTGTTAAAGGGTACATCATTATGGCATCTTCCTTTCTGGTTGTTCTTTTGCTTCCTCGTTAGAAGCTAGCTGAGAAGATCACAAATAGATGATTGTATGACACTGGGATGGTGCAACTGTTATGTGATCCATGTGCCAAGCACTTATATCATGATCATGTGCTTGGGGCATCAGTATGACAGTTGTAAGTGCAAAGACAATTTTTCAATACCATTGTAAATTTAAGTAATTCTAAACAAATGATCATAAATCAAGGACTAGCTACACTGTAAAAAATATTTTGAAATATAAACTCTTTCAAATCTTTCAGTGTCCATTATTACATGATGACCATTATTGGCAACAGTAAGGAAATTGTCTTCTTCCCATCATAATGTTTATTTCCCACTCTAGTTTGTATCTTTGGATATTTTCCTATTCAAGTGTGACTCAGCTTTTCAATATCAGTTCTCAACTTGGTGCTGTCAAATGCCCTAGTTCCATGATGGCGAACCTATGGCACAGGTGGCACAGGTGGCACGTAGAGCCACCTTACTGGGCACACAAGCTGTCAGCCAACTTACCTCCAGCTGAGCATGCATATGCCATTGTGCATGCACACATGCATGATTGCAGAGACCCAGCTGGTCTATGGGGCTCCGCTGTGCATGCATGCGATTGCAGCAGGAAATCCAGCTGGTCTTCAGAACTCTCCTGCACATGCACATGCGATTGCTCATCTGTGCCTGAGTACCTGCATGCAGTGCATATGCAGTGCACATGCAAAAGCTGCATGCATGTGCAGATGGTGCAGTTGCACATGCAGCACACGTGGAGGAGCCGCACGCAAGTACAGATGGCACGTGCAAAGTGCATACTTTTCGGCACTCAGTAAGTAGAAGGTTCGCCACCACTGCCCTAATTGTTCAAAAAATCATTTGCCATAACTTTGACTGGTAATGCTGGCTGGTTCTACAAAGAATTTAGTAATATCTGTAAAGTTACACATTCTTTACCTGTAATTTATAGACTTTTTTGTTAACCATGCACACACAAGTTTTTTTAATGTGCATATGCATACTGGTATATTAATTATTTATTTGATTTTCAGAAACCAATTGTTATCTAGGCAGAGCTATGACATGATTAATTTAGGAGCGGGCTGAGGTATTCCATGGTTTGAATATACGGCTGGGGTAATTTGGGAGGTTCTTATAATGTTAGGTGAAAGGCTTATTTCCTTTTGTTTTAACTAAAATCTATAAACCATATTGCCACAACTTTTCAGTTTTAGATACTCTCAGAGCCACATGCTGTAAAGAGGGAAAGGATTGTGGGCTGATATTTGTAGTTACCCATTTCTAGTAACTGGGAAATAAGCATAAAATAATAAATGATACAAAACAGCCAATACTAATATTCTTCAACAACAAATTATTTCTATACATTTGCTGCTATTGAGAAAACCAGAGCAGGAAACCTTCCTGAAGCCAAGTCCTAATGTCCAATGATTAGTTTAATATATCTGTTGATGACAGAAGGTTGTAAGGCTGCAGACGTTATTCTATCAGTGAACTGTTTACATAAATCATCATCTTTTCTTAGTCTGTTA
This sequence comes from Myanophis thanlyinensis, assembly GCA_017656035.1. Taxonomy (NCBI): domain Eukaryota; kingdom Metazoa; phylum Chordata; class Lepidosauria; order Squamata; family Homalopsidae; genus Myanophis; species Myanophis thanlyinensis. The sequence goes on along the minus strand of JAEANM010027012.1, from coordinate 4,510 downwards.
TCCTTCCAGTGTATTTGAACTGAAAATCCCCAAATTTGTTACATGGATCCATACCTCTTGATCACATACCTAGAAGCAAAGATTATTGTTTGCTGAATGAATTCCTTATAATGAGGAATTTTATGCTCCTGGACTGTATGTGGAAAAGAGTAACAGGGCAGGGAAGTCATACATTAAGTATACATTAGTGGATTCCCCCTATGTATACTTAGCCCTTGTGAATTTCCTATGTCCTTCAGTTTTTCAAGAGACTATGGCCATTGTACTCAGCCATGCTGCACATCTGCCATCCTTTCTTCTGCTTTTGTTATGCCTTCCTTCTCTAAATCATATTTATTTCACAATACTAATCATTTATTGCTTAACTGCAGCCTTCCTATCCCTGTTATTCTTCATTAGGTTTAGAAGTACAACCCAGAAAGGAATTAGATGGCAAACCATAGGAACTTTAATTCAATTTTACAGACAGCAAGAGAAAGTTTAGTGTAGACTGTTTCTTTCTCCAATCTCTTTCTTCACTATCAAACCATTATTCTTTGTATTTCCTCATTTTGTTTCCTTTTTTTGTTAGTTGGATTTATGTTAGCTTCAAGAGGACATGTTCAGATACCATATCTTTAATTTCAAAAACTGAAACCAGGAGAAGAAAATAATTTATTTTTCATGGCAACCTGTTTGGTTTCATCTTTCTTTAGTACTGCTCCTGTATGCAAACTGACCAGCTTATTTCTGAAGATAAGTTTATGAGCCCAAATCCAGCTATTAAGGAGTGGGGGGAAGCAAATTAATATAGCAATGGCTTATATACATAATATATATATTCATTGGATTGGTTAACTGATGGATAGATTATGTGCCATCAAGCTGTTATCAACTCCTAGTGACCACATACCATAAAGTTAGACACTTATTATCTTTGTTTGTCAGTGGGAATTAGTTCATCATTGTGATAAATTTGTGAAGAATGGTTCATTTTGTAGTCACTATAGTAGGTCAGCTATCTAGAAAAGTATGAAACAGATTGTTATTGTTGTCATTGCTACTATTAATTTAAAATTAATTAATCTATGTTCTTCCTATCTCTTCTAGCCAGAGATGTACAGTACTATATGAACTATTTTCTGTAAATCTTTACTAACACTGATTTTGAACAGTTGAACAACTAAACAGAAAGCTTATGATAGAAAACACAGGGAATGCCCAAGTGACAGATCTCTGTAACAATCTCTTGCACCATTGGGTGATATTTACCATATGTCCCATGATTGATAGTAAGATTTAATGAGTTCTTACAAGCAATTAAATAATCAAAGGGACATATTTCCTTGGGAACGAAATAATATTATCTACCAGTGCAATCAAAGGACAAAAGGACCCTGGGAGGACACAACAGAACACAATAACTTCAATATTTTTTTCATTATCTGGCTATACTGTTTCCATTTAATGGTTCCTATTAAATCTTAAAGTGGACTGGTTAAATGAAATTTCCTTAATTTTTTATGAAGCTCTGATTTATATCCAGTTATTTTTGAGAACAAATTTGTATCTTATGACCAGTCTAGTCCTCTTACGTATAGTTTTACCTGCTTATGTTTAGTGGGTTTAGATTTTTCCTCCAGCATAATAGCCAATTTGGATCAGTATTGTACAGTAGTCTAGACTTGCATGATTCTTTCCTACATTTCCTATATTTGTAGGAAATACTAAATTGATTATTCATTGGAGCCTCAGTGAAGTTTTTTGATCATCAAATGCAACTTTACACCATCTACTGATTCAAAGAGAATTGTATATACAGTGATTTATGCATGTATGCATGTATGGATATATGGATGGAGTCAACCATCAGATCCAATTAAGCTTCAGAGCAACTTGCAAGAATTAACCTCACCCATAAAATCTATAATTGAAACAAGAAAAAATAAAACTCTGGATGATCACTAGGTAGCAGCAAAATGACATAAGAAACTCTGCCTTAATGCATCAGATTTTTTGCTGCCCACATTTGGTAATCCTGCTCAAATGATACTATAGATACTATATATTACTTTCTTTTTTTAAAAAATAAAATTTCCTCAAGCATTAAAACCCAGGCTTTAAAAACATGATTTATAGTTTGTTTTTGTTGGTATAATATCTTATAAATTAGGAGAACTGAATTTCTTCAACTTACAATTTTTGTAAAGTAGCTCCTTAAAAGTTGAAATTTATTTTTCTAACCCTGGACATTTGTACATAGATTGTTAGGGTGACTGTATCTGGCTTTCCTTTCTGTACATTGACAAGGTCATTGCTATGAAATAAGCAGCCATATAAGTCATACTAACAAATCAATCAATAAATATGAAATACATTATAATTTAAATAAAGGAGATGGAACATGACTACTTAAAATGTGTTCTCAGATTTAAATATAATTAGTATGCAATCAATGCAGATTTAGACTCTGAATGTACGTATGTAAGAATGTAAGCCTGTACACCTGTACATTTTTCTTATCAAGTGTTTTACATTCTAGAACGTAACTTCATAAGTCTTTCTCCCTTTCCAATGTTCCTGCATTTGTAAATACATGGGGCTCGCCTTGAAGAGCATCCGGAGGCTGCAGTTGGTGCAGAGTGCAGCCATACGGATGATCCTGGGGGCTCCTTGGAGCTCCCATATTACACCTCTCCTGCGCGAGCTGCACTGGCTCCCTGTGGCCTTCTGGGTGCGATTCAAGGTGCTGGTTGTTACTTTCAAGGCGCTCCATGGTTTGGGACCTGGGTACTTACGGGACCGCCTGTTGCCACCATCAGTTTCCCGCCAGCCTGTGCATTCCCACAGGGCAGGCCTCCTTGGGGTTCCATTGTCTGGACATTGTCATCTAGCAGCCCCAAGAGTTTGAGCCTTCTCTGTGGGGGCACCCTCCCTTTGGAACGAATTTCCCCCAGAGATCCGGACCATCACAGACCTACGGACCTTCCGGCGTGCATTAAAAACCTATTTGTTCCAACAGCCGGTCTGGCCTAGTACTAATTAGTTGGGGGTTTTTAAATTGGTTTTAAATTTTTAATGTTTTAAATTTTAAATTTTTTAATTTTTATATTAGGTTTTAAATCTTAATTGTGATATTAGCCACCCAATTTAGTTTAATTTTTAATTTGTTTTTAAATTGTTGTCTATTGTTGTGTTTTTAGATGGCTGTACACCGTCTCAAGTCCTTCGGGAGAGAGGCGGTATAAAAGTTTAAATGAATAAATAAATACAGGAGGGCAGGAGTGGATAATTTTTGGAAGCAGGGTACATCCTGCTCAGTTCTAATCAGGAAGCAGAATGATAGAGAAAACAACTCATTGGAAAAGGAAGTTACTGAGGTGTATTATCTGTTTGATGCTACATATAGGTAAATATGAATCCATTCAGGAAATTAAATGAAGCTGTATTGGACCACCCTGGAATGAAAGGCCTGAAAACTGGGTAATGAATCTATAGCCATATTCCATTCATTTGTTTGCATACACGTACATTTTTGTCTGCCAACCTGCTATCTATAGAAATGCATTAATACTTTCCTTTTGGGCACATCCAACCAGAGAGAAAGGCTTTCTGCTAATTTCCTTCTTCCTTATTCAGAGGTTGTGAACGATATGATCCAGAAACTAGAAAAATAGCTCTTAGGAAGCAAGATTGAGGGATTACTTTTAGTATTAAGATAAGAACTTAAACTGAGATGTGAAAACTTTATTTGTACTGACAGGGTGTCACTAAGAAGATCAAGATCTGTTTTCTATCATCTCATAAGTTGTGGCATAATGGATAGATATCACACATTTCTACTTAATATTAAACAAACCCTTAACAGTAAGAATAGTAATTGGTTTGACAGTGGAAGTGTCCATCCTTAGCAATTTTAAGACGTGGATTTCTAGTCCCAAAATTGTTGAAAGGGAAATTCTGAAATTTGAAGTCCACACATTTTAAAATTGCTGAGATTGAGAAACATTGCTTTAGAAATAGTGAACTCACCATTCCTTATGCGATTATAGCCCTACCTAGGACCATGTGATTTATCTATATACAGTCCAGAACAATTATCCTTATATTACCCTCTTAATGTATGAATTTATCTATACTACTCTTGTGAATTTGTCTATTCTATATAATTAATAATTATTAATACCTGAACAAAAGTAATTTCTAAAATGAACATATGTTACAAACAGCATGATATGGAGCTATCTCTAAGCTGCTTGACATTGTATTCAGATATATTGTAATTTATATAATATTGGGTGAATTAATTGTGACATCCCAGTGATACACAAAATATACAGCAAAAAAAATAATTATTACACATCTTGTAATTTTTTATATTAGAGTTGATTTGCAACGGATTGACAATTGAATCTCCCATTAGTTAGTTCAAAACATTTTTATATATCTATATTGTAATCATATCAAATCAAATCAAATCAAATCAAATTTATTCATCACATACATATACATACATAGTATGAAATGCAGT
>JAEANM010027011.1:0-10624 GCA_017656035.1 Myanophis thanlyinensis | reverse complement strand
AAAACCTCTATTTATACTATATATAAGTGTGTGGAGTAACCAATCAGAGAGCAGGATTCTCCCGCTCTCTGATAACCTACACCAGACTTGGTGTCTACTGTAATTTGAATCAGGTATAGAACAGGTTGTCTGCTCATTCCTCTTTGAAAAACAAAATTGTTTCTGAGCCAGCGCACTGAATGGGAGATCATTTACCTACCAAAGAGAAAATGTCCAGTAAATATAATTTAAGAGACCCACTGCAAATACATCTGTGATGAAAGGCAATGTAAAAATCTCTGCTTTTGAATTATTATCTGACCTCCCTGTTGTGCATGCTTAAGCTACTAGAGGAGAAAGAAATTGGCTGTACAAAACAAAGAAGCAGAAAATACCAAGTATTTTTTTGTCCAGATAACTTTTATTAGTGCTGGCCTGGCTATCCAATCCAAGGCCCCAATTTGGACACAGAAAGTGTTTAGAACTAGAAACAAACCACCTAGAGATAGGTATTCAGATTTGATTATGATAGGTGATTTGTTGAGTAATCATTATCGTCATCACCCAATCATGTTAATGAAGGACTTAAGCAAGTTATTTAATTAACTCTGAAAGTAAGGGAATGGGCATGTTTTCTTTTTAAAATTGCCATCCATGATAGGGTATTGAGAGCAAATCACTGCTTGTCCTCCCTAGTTAATAGAGGAACATGGAGATGTTTTAATCAAAAAGAACATCTATAAAAGGTAATATGATAACAGGTGGCAGGACCACATGACCTGAGCTGACCTTGAAAAAAGTTAATCCAAGTTGCTTCTTGAATGGGAAGCCATTAGACAATCACAGGACTCTAACCAAGACTATAAAACTGGAAGAAAAATATGCCAGTAAGTCATGATCAGCCAATTTCTATATTGTTGCCAAGAATGTGCACATATCCAAACAGCCACCAAGAATTAAAAACTTGAAAGTAAAATAAAATAAAAATGAACATTGCTAAAATCTCACAAAAATCCACTTTCTCAAGATTCCAATGTTTTTGTTACCTTGAAAGCTTCATGGAGAGGAAGAAGAGTGGATTATCTGCTGAGTCCATACGGTACACGACATGGGATTGAATGGAGAGACTTTCCTGCCTGCAACCTTCTGGTGGTTTTGAGATATAACCTCCAGAAATCATAGAAGAAAATTAGAATTCCCCAAAATATCTGGGGATCCAAGTTTGGGAAAACGGATGAGAAGGTTTGGAAAAAATCATATAGTAGGCAAAAGGAAGGGGCATATGGATCTGTTGCTCTCAGCAAAGTGGCTAGCTGTGATTGGAATCATTTTGTGCTCAAGAGAAATGATGTGGGGGGTTTTTATGTATGTATATCACTGTCAAGGTTCCAAGTAACATATCCCTTTCAATAAGAACTCTGAGGCAGGCATATTCCTCAAAGAACATCTTATTGGGACATATCAAATTGGCACGGACATGGTGGAAAACTGGCTCTAAGTTCCAGCCAATTTTATACCCAATTAAAAGTAAAACTTTGTCACTTCCCCCAGAGTCTCCAGTCACATAGTCCAATCAGCATGTAGTCCAGTTGCTAGGTGACTTCAGTCTCTATCTTTCAAGCACGTGCATGAACGTCTTTGATTCCCAGGTGAATTTTATTTCAGCTACAAATCCCAGCTATCTCTCTACCCTATTAGCTCAAGGCTGTGTCAGCCCTGAAGCAATGTGAAGAGAAATCGCCTTAGAGGAAGGCTACAAGAAGAAAATGGTCACGTTAGGCAGAGGTGAAATTCATTTTTTTTTACTACCGGTTCTGTGGGTGAGGCCACAGGATTAAACCTCACCAAGCACAGAATTACCATTACAACTTCACTAAAGTTACAATGTAATAAAGGGAGAGGCAATTTCTGTGAGCAAGGCAATAAAGATTAGGCTAGAAACAACTGCCTTATTTACAGGATTAACCCTGCAAAGTGGGGGAAAAAACAAAAGGAGATTTCTTCTAATAACCGGTTCTCCAAACTGCTTATAATTGTTACCACTGGTTCTATAGAACCAATGTGAACCGGCTGAATTTCATCTCTGCAGTTATAACAGCCAGCTTCAGGGTTTACAATCACTTTATGAGAAGTGAATTTCCCAGACAGAACATAAGGACAATAAAAGGAGCAGGACAAAGTAAGCAACTTTGAATTTTACAAAGTATAGCATTATATAATGGTTATATGTTGATGACAAAGGAAGACATAACTGCTATGGTGCATGGCAATGCATTCTGTATGTAGCTAGGGCAGGGGTGGGCAATTACGGCTCCTTCATGACTCGTGGACTTCAACTCCCAGAATTTCTGGGAATTGAAGTCCACAAGTCATGAAGGAGCCGTAATTGCCCACCCCTGAGCTAGGGTGATCAGACATCTGGAATAAGACCACACAATACAGATTACAGTATGTAAAGCTTGTCTTCCTTCCATGTCTACCACCTCAGGCAAATTAATTTTTTTCTATTTTTTTTAGTATGGTCCACTTTTTGTCTTTTCTTCAATTAGGTTCCATATCTGGGCTACAAATCCTGATGTCTGGTATGCAGCTGCAGATATTTTTGTATGCCTTTTAACGATTAGAATTATCACTAGGGGAAGATTCTTATGCTGCATATTGTTTAAATGATATGTGATATGAATTTTTCCATGTTTAGTTTTGGAATCAAAGTTCAGATAAAGCCACCTTTATCTTTTTTTAAAAAAATTAAACTTTCAGTATGGTTCAAAAACTGGCAAGCAGTTCTCAGAACTATGAAGAGACATTACCTTCATCCTCAAAACTTCCTAGCTATTGAACTAGACCCTCCTTACGCTTTCCATTGGTGGTCATGGCTGCAGAAGAATGAAGAAGTACAAGAAGAAATACAAAAAAGAAAGAATCCCAAAGATGCTTTTTTCAAGAGGCAACTGGACTTTCTGGCTTTTCTTTGAAGATGTTTTGCTTCTCATCCAAGAAGTTTCTTCAGCACTGATGAAGCTTCTTGGATGAGACCGAAACATCTTCAAAGAAAAAAAACAAAGTCCAGTTGCCTCTTGAAAAAGCATCTTTGGGACAACCATGACCTGATTGACCAAGAATCTCCATAGGCAAAAAAGGAAAAGATTTCCCCTCCCTTTCCTACCATTCTTCTGTAATTTTGACTAATGGGTGTTTAAAAGTGGACACTTTTTTATTTATTTTTATTTATTTCAGGATTTTTATACTGCCCCCTCTCCCGAAGGACTCCAATTGTATTGGAGATACAGTTCTTCCCAAAATCTTGAGGGGTTCCATTAGAAAGTTTTCCATCATGTCCTGTCATGTGATGGAAAGAAAAGATGAAGGGTGAAAAAGAAACCTTCCCTCTTTCATCCTTTCCAAATTAGTGCCACTCATAAAGAGAATCGTGGACCTGTTTTTGTGGTCATAGGGTTGGGTAGTTGGGTAGAAGCAGGGCAATCCTTTTCTAAACCAAAGAGCTTGTCTGAAGAAAGCCTAAAAAGTGGTTCTTCACTTCAATTGAAGCCAGTTCTTCCCCTTCTGATGACCTTATTCTTGACATTTAGAGCTCAAATGTTTCTAGTGTTATAGTTGTAGTGTAAGGTCATTTGACTGCTTCGAATTGATCTAATTTTAATGTTTAATTTAATTGATTGTTTCTTATAAATACCCGTGTTCCAATAATCAGAATAAAATCTTCTCAAAGACTTTGGCTTTGGAGAAGAACGCCTTCGTGTTTAATGTTGACTCCAGGCAGCTGCCTGGACAAGTTCCAGCAGTGTTCTTCAGTGGTTTGCCCTTGATTGCTTCCCAGGGCTGAGACAGAATGATTAGTCCAAGTCATGCAGCTGGCCTCATTTGTAAGGCAGGGTTACAACTCACTGGCTTCTGGTTTCTAGCCTTAATACCTTAATCATTAACCAAACTGGCTCTCTAATGTGGCTTATGATGATTCTCAGGTATCAATAACTATCAATCATCCCCTTTGGCTCAGTGGTGGGATGCAACCCGTTTTACTACTGGTTCAGTGTGCACGTGCATGCCATCTGTACTGCCACGCAGCTTCTAAACTGCAAGTATTGGACTTATCAAGGTAGCACGGGTGAGTAGGAAGGCTGCATAGGTATGGAAAACAGCTGTTCCACGCAATTCAGTTGAGCTAGAAAGAAAAAGAAGAAGAGGATATAGGACAGGATAGAGCAGGGTCAGGTGGGCAGGGCCAAATTCATTGCCACTACCGGTTTACTAGAACTGGTGTGACCAGGCTGAATCCCACCATTGCTTTGGTTGCAGCAAAGCATTTGACAAGGTTCTACAGAACATTCTTACTGGCAAGTTATTACAGTAGTGCTTGGATGGCACTACCATAAGGTGGGTCCATAACTGGGTAGTTAATTACACTTAAGAGAATTAGCATAAATGGCTTTACATTGTACTGGAGAGCTGAAAACAATCTTGGGACTATATTATTCAACATTTTTGTTAATAACCTGGCTGTTAGGGTTGATTTATTGAATTGGCAAATGTGGAAAATTTAAGAACAGAACGCTGGTCTGAAAGGCACATGGTCTTTTCAAGAGGCAGGTATTACATCTCAGACCCCATGGTTACAGTCCCCTAGAACCATAAATCTGGGGAACTCCACTGCCAACTTAGAAATGGAGCCAAAGAGCTCAGGCAGGGAAGTTGTTGTGCAGCAGGGAGGTTGGTACAATAACAACAATCCCAGCTGTTCCCTAAAGCCCAACTTAATGAACAGGGTCTCACAACTGGAGAGCTATGGGGCAGTGCTCCTAAAAGCCATGAGTTTCTGCTGACAATTGCCACATCTCACTCTTGACCTGGAGCCTCAGTTGATGCCATACTCGAAACCCAGCTGGGTAATTTCAGAAAGGGCAATCCTGTTTCAGGACCCAGACAGGTCTTAGTAGTACATGTCAGGTTGACCCTTTCATTCACAACCAAATTGTGGATTAGGAAGACCTTATTACAGAGTGACCCTGCATTCAATAGAGGCCAGGACTACTAAAGGTCTGCTGACAGGGTGCGGGGGTTGAGATGAAAGAGCTGGAAAATGGAAATATGCATAACATAGCATTCTTATGTCTGATTCACCCTATTCTCCTTTCCAATATATGGAGCTTTTAATTGTCTTACATTAGGCATTTAAATTGTCATATGAATGAATGTACCCTGCAGCATAAGAAGCATGATTTATTGTCCTTCAGTCCTGAAAGGGAATTTGGAAACAATTAAGCCAGTTCTTCTCAAGGTCTTGCGGAACAATGAATTCACAGCTCCCTAACTTTTCCCCAAATTCCACGTAACACAGAATCTTTTTCTTTAATGAACCAGAGATGGGGGGGGGGGAAACCTTGCTATTCCTGTTAGTCTACTTGATCATGTGCATTTCTCTTGGTTCTTTGTCTTTCATTTTTGTTTTCTTGGAGTGGCGGAATTGGTTTTTTTTTTAGCAAGCCACATGTCTGCTGCTCACACTGAAATTTTTTGGAGTGGGCTCAAAGTAAGAACAACCCTAGGGAGAAGAAGAAATGGGGTGATGGAACATGATTGCATCTGCAGGTGCTGTCCTCAAGAATTTGTTTTTTGGAACATTGGGTTTCCCCACCCCATTCCCTAAGTTTATACCAGTCCTTTCCCCTGGGGGTCTACAAGTTAAAGAACTTGCCATAGCAGTAGACTTTAAATAGGAACATTGCTTGAGTGACTGAAACAAGCATTGATGTTGTTCTATCACCATTACCAAGAGGACATAGCAGATTAGAATGAAAGTGTATTGATGATGGATTGGCTTCTTTGGGAATATTTTTTGCTGGACCAGCATGCAACCAAGTCTTTTAATTCTGTAAGCACTCTATCCCAGTAGAGTTGGGCTGAGGACGACATGGCAGAGAGCATTGTGCAATTGGAGGTCATGATGCTCTGGATGAGACAAAAAAGACCGAATCTGAACCCAAGTAAGTCAAAGTCATTCTTTGTACATTAGGTTCTCTGTTGTCACCGGTGTTATCTCTGTTGTCTCTCTTACGCATCAAAGAGCAGGTTCATGATTAGGGGGTCCTTGAAGACTCATGGTTCCTGCTAGAAGATTATGTAAAGGCTGTAGGTAGAGGGGCCTTTGCTACAGTCAGTGGTGAGATTCAACTAATTTAGCAACAGGTTCTCTTCCCTAATGACCAGCTGAACCATCAGTTCTCTGAACTGCTTAGAAAGTTAACAACCGGTTCTAGCAAATACATGTTGTATTCCGGTTCGCAGCACACATGTTGTGCATTGACAATAAAGGATTGAATTGAATAGGTGCGAACTGGTTGAATCCCACCTCTGGCTACAGTTATGCAAACTCTACCTGGTGCAGAAGCATCTGAATACTGAATACTCATCCTTTCATCCTTTCATCACCTCCTGATGGTCTACCGAAATGCATTTTATATTTAAGAGCTAAGCCTCCAACTGTGCTCCCGTCATGAAAGTAGAATGCGGAAGCATATGGAGCATTTGGTATGTACATTGTTGTGCATTGGCAAAAACTAAATGCAGGGATATAAATCCAGTAAATAAATAAATAAAGTAATCCAATGCATGTTTTACCAAAGACAAGTACATCTGATTTTAGTGCCAAAGTGGGTTCTTTGGCAGCCACTTCTCTAGATTGAATGGGAGCAGCCAGAGATGATCCAAGATAACTCTTGAATGAACATGGACATCCCTGGGAAGAGGAACCCCAGAGGTTGAAATTCCTGGCAGGGGTAGTCAGTTCTCCATCTTTCCTCCCAGCTGTTTGGGTTTTTTAAGCACGCTTTGCTTTTAGCTGCACCTGTCAAAGTTTTTATTTTTTTTAATCTAATACTTATTTTTAAAAGTTAACTGACTGTTTGAAATCTGATTTACTTTAATTGCCTACTGGATTTTAATGTTAGTTTTCTTTTGTTGCTTTTTTGTTGGGTTTTTTATTTTCTTTTGGTTTTTTGTGGTGCTGGTGGTGGCTCTGAACTACTTTTGGTTTCTGTAAGGGCAACTTTCTGAGAAGTGAAACTGACCAGACTGGATTCACAACTATATGGGATTTCACTACGGAATTTAACTCTAAAAAATTCTGGTCTGGATTTTTTCTTTTTTTTTAACTTTTGATGGAATTTTCCCTTTTTTTTCTTCACACCTTCATCACAAGAATTATCATTTTAATGTTCTCTGGCCATTTTATTACATTATGTTTATTCTTTATGTCTTTCAAAGGAATTGTTTTCTTTAGTTGTGTAAGTGCAGATAACAAAGAAAGTCTGCTTTTATTAAAAATTCAAACAATGCACCAAGTTAAAGATGGGCTACCTTCTCTGGAAAAAAAATATAGTAAAACAAAATGGAAAAAGATGTCATTTGATTCTCTCAAATCAACAAGTGATTTGAGTAAGTGAGAATATGTCACGGAACTCAAATGTAGACTCTTGACAAAGGTCAAGTGCTTAGGTTCAGCTTTTCCAATCTGACCCTCCTGAAATGTGTTGAATAGAATAGAATAGAATAGAATAACAGAGTTGGAAGTGACCTTGGAGGTCTTCTAGTCCAACTCTCTGCTTAGACAGGAATCCCTACACCACTTCAGACAAATAGTTATCCAATCTTTTCTTTAAAACTTCCAGTGTTGGGGCATTCACAACTTCTGGAGGCAAGTTGTTCCACTGATTAATTGTTCTAACTGTCAGGAAAATTGTCCTTAGTTCTAAGTTGCTTCTCTCCCTGATTAGTTTCCACCCATTGCTTCTTGTCCTGCCTCGGATGCTTTGGAGAATAGTTTGACTCGTTCTTCTTTGTGGCAGCCCCTGAGATATTGGAACACTGCTATCATGTCAGCCCTAGTCCTTCTTTTCATCAGACTAGACATAGCCAGTTTCCAGCAACTCTTCTTTATATGTTTTAGCCTTCAGTCCCCTAATCATCTTTGCTGCTCTTCTCTGCACTCTTTCTAGACTCTCAATATCTTTTTTACATCGTGGTGACCAAAACTGGATGCAGTATTCCAAGTGTGGCCTTTCCAAGGCATTATAAAGTGGCATTAACACTTCACGTGATCTTGATTCTATCCCTCTGTTTATGCAGCCTAGAACTGTGTTGGTTTTTTTGGCAGCTGCAGCACACTGCTGGCTCATATTTAAAGATTGTCCACACTCAAAGATCTATCTCGCAGTTACTACTATTGAACAAGGTACTACATATACTGTACCTGTGCATTTTGTTTTTCTTGCCTAAATATAGAACCTTACTTTTTTCATCATTGAATTTAATTTTTGTTAGATAGCGCCCAATCTTCAAATCTGTCAAGATCCTCCTGTATCTTAAGCCTATCTTCTGGCTATTCCTGCTAGCTTGGTGTTGTCTGCAAATTTGATGAGTTCCCCACCTATCCCCTCATCCAAATCATTGATGAAGATGTTGAAGAGTACTGAGTCTAAAACAGAGCCTTGAGATACCCCACTGCATCCTTCCCTCCATGTAGGTGCAGCTCCATTGATGTGTGTAGTTGGTTAGCAAGTTACAAATCCATCTGGTGGTGATGCTATATAACCCACATTTTTCTATTTTATCTGTTTTGATCTTCAGTCCCCCATAACTGATGATGGCAGAACATAATAGGGATTGAACTACAACATATTTGCGAAATACTAGACTGGAGAAGCTTGGTGGAGATGTTTTGTGTTATAATTTATCATTGGGAATAGTGGATGTGAAGCAGGCAGTACAGGGCATCTAAGCTGAGTTAGACCTAAACTAATAGAAAGGTGGTCCAAACCACTTTGAGAAGATCCAACAGACCTGGAACGGGAGGCAATAAAGTTAGAAGAGACTATCAGAAGCAGTAGAAGAAAGATATCCTGGTTAGGCTGTATGCATTTAGAGACACTCTTTTTGTTCTCTAGCTTTTTTCAATAACTGTAATTTGAATTTATGTGAAGGAAATCATCATTTCTGGCTCAGAAAGTATATTTATGGATAATTGTATACATTTCAGGCCTGTACATGTAACGATTTGCACAGCTCCTTGGTTTTGTTGTCTGTGCGCATATATGCATACCAAGTCTTTCATATCTCAAATGGTCCTAATTACACAATGGCTTTCTTCCCCACCCACCCCATTTTCCTTGTTTTATCTAAAGATCAGGGGCCAATTCCTGGGAAAACTAAGGTGCATTTATTAAACTGATTGATATCACATTGTGTTTACACAACCTAATCCATTGTTGGGTTACAGTTAGTTCTCTATATAATTAAACTTGCAATCTGAATGCAAGAGTATAAATTAGTGTCAGATAAATAATGTATCTTTCATATAATTGACAAAATGATTTTACTTTGCATTTTCTTCACCTTCTTTCTATTATTTTGGAGTGATTTTTTACACTTTTGAGTTTTTTTAAAATATAATAATTTGCCCAGGACAGAAATTTAGAAATTATAGTGAAAATGCAGTACCAGAGCTAATACTCCAGGTGGCAGGTTTTGCTAGTTTCTCATTCTGCATATTCCTGCTCTACATACTGTACTATACATCTACCGTAAATCACTTTACTGAAGTGGATTTTTAAATTTACAGAGCTCTCTCCTCTCTCCGTCCTTATTTCCCTTCTTTCAGGGAAGTCACTCTTCCCTTCCCAACCAGGAACCAACACTTGATCTGTACACTTACCTTTTCTCTTCCAACTTCTCTCAGCTACTCAGTTCACTCAAACTATAGTCTTTCCTTTCTTTCTCTCTACTCTACTTCTTTTCTCTTTCAATTTTCTTACATAACACCATTATTATGGTTATTACACAAGGTACCATTATTTTTTCAAGTACGTTTGGTGGGAAAAAAAATTGTACTGGCCAGGAAATTTAGGTATGGTGTCCATTTTTCTCTGTATTGTTCTGTATATAACAGTTTCCCTGTAAATGTTTAAAAACAAGCATTTCTCTACCTTTTCTTCTTATTCTTCAATGTTTTCTTATGCAAGCAAGATGGCGCCAGTGAGACAGGCAGCCGTCGCGACTGCTCCGATCCTCTTTTACTTTACGTCTAAATTAATTTAATTTAACTAAATTTAATCAATCTGAGTGAAATTTGAATAATTTGAGCACACCTTAAGCAATCCAGTCCCAGAGCCGAGCTGGCCGGTCCTGGAGCCAAGCTGACCAGACTGGAAGAAGACACGAGGTCTGAGAGAAGACCAGGAAGATGGCACTGGGATGACAGGCGCACGAGACCACCGGGCTCTGCCGAAGAGGAGCACTGAGGCTGGGGCGAGGAGCCGAAGACTCTATAAGCCCCAAAAGATTACTGAGGCACCGAGGTGGAGACCTCAAGACATCCCAAGACCTCCTGATGCTTCCTGAGGCTGAGGCAGAGGCTGTCAGATGCCCTGAGATACCCCGAAGCGAGCCAAGACATCGTGCAGTGGCGAAGGCACTGAGGATATTGAGGCGAAAGTCCACCAGAGGCAGCAGCACCAGGAGCAGCTTTGGACAACCAGGCCTGCCAGAGGCAGCAGCGCCAGGAACGGCCTTGGGTAACTAGGCTGGAGGCAGCAGTGCCAGAAGTATTTATTTTATTTATTTATTTATTTAT
>JAEANM010027010.1:0-10624 GCA_017656035.1 Myanophis thanlyinensis | reverse complement strand
GAAGGCACCAGCCTGAAGATGGCGAGTGGGATCTCGCCAAAACGTTGCAAAAAGACTCTGAAACTTACACGGGAAAACACCTGAAAAGACCTAGACCTGCATATATATATATTTGTATACTGTATATATTTAGCTTCTGTTTAAGTTTTGTTATAATAGAAAACCATTTTCCATCCTATTGTAAGTCCTCTTGCTAATCTTCCATTTCAAACTCTGAAGAATTTTCAGAAAATATCTTATCAGTTTAGGCATAATTTCGCTCATACAGTTATTTAGGTTATCATTCTTCACTGTTCTATCCTTAAAATCTTAATGCTATTGGGGCTCCTAGATTTTTAATGTGCAATGACCTTCTCTTATTTATAGATTTTCACAATGAACTCAAGTACAACTGTGTCCTATTAAATTTCAGGTGATCCCTCAACTTCTTTTTGCCCTAAATCCAGACAATCAACAATGTTAAATTTCACAATGTCATTTGACTGGCATATCCAGAAAATACTCTGACTGGGTATATCTAAGCCAGTAACATTGTCTCTTGTAAGAAATTACAAAAGAAGATCCATAGACAAATGGCTAACCCTAACCCATTCAATTTCATGATTCTATTCTAAGATCTGTACCTTCCATGCTTGATTTCTCAGCTGCCTTTTCTATTGTTTCCATAAAGATCTATATTTGGATATATTCCCATACAATGATGGAGTTCATTGGGTTTTGCTTAGCACCTTATATAAAGCCCATTATGGTAGTTTCATGGTTTAATTTGACACCAATTATGATTCATGATTAAAAAATAATGGCTATATATGATATGTGAAAAGAAGTGTTTGAGTGATCTCACTACTGAATCATACTACCTTTTACCCAGAATCTGTAAAGGGACAGTACTGATCCTTGTATACTGTAGATACCTGCTTAGTCCAGCCTGACATTCAAAATCAGTGGACTGGAATGTGTGAGCGTGTGTGCTAAATTACAGCTCCTGAGCCATAACCCCCACCTCTTTTAATTGAAACATTTATATCTTACAGCTTATATTTTCAAAACCATTTGAAAATATAACCATTTCACCATTTCTTGTTGGCTACTTTGTTAGTCACCGCATGACTGAAACTGGGAGAATCAGATATATTTAGAATTGCTACCTGTTATTTCCATTGGTTCAGGAACAGGACAGGCAAGCTCTACAGAGGGTGGTGCGCATAGCAGAGCGCATCATCCACACCAAGCTCTCTGAACTGCACTCCATCTACAACAGACGATGCCAAACTACAGTCAGGAAAATAATGAAGGACCCCAGCCACCCCAACAACAGACTGTTCACCATGATGCAGTCAGGAAGGCGCCTCCGCTCCCTGAAAGCCAACACAGAGAGACTAAGGAGGAGCTACTTCCCACAGGCAATACGACCCTAAACCTAACATAAACATAACAAACCCAGGACTATAAAATATTCCTATAATCTACATCTCTCAACCACTCCCTAATTTATTCTCCTTTCCTGTCTATACTATCCCCTTGCCCTACTACCTACAGTCGCGAGTGGTCGCATACACATTTCACTGCATTTCATACTATGTATGTTTATGCATGTGATGAATAAAATTTGATTTGATTTGATTTGTTACTTATTTTTTTCCCCTTCCTTGCAAGACATCAGCATCAAGACACTGAGAATTCTACATCTGCCAGAACCTACACTTTGAAAGTTCTCTCAAAGTTTCTCAGCCACACATATTTGAGGGGGGGGATAAATTATATTGTACATAGTTTTTGTTTGTTGCATCTTTTAAAAAAGCAGCTATTCTACAGGAGAAAAAAAACCCTACAACTGTAAAAAAAAATTACTCAAGGATCCTTAGTCTAAAGGGGCAACCTGAGCATTGTTATAATAGGCAAGTCCAGTCCGCCTGTGAACGAAAGATAAGGGTCAAACTACGGGGCGCCAGAATTAAATTAGGAGACTACAAAAAGGGATGGACAATCCCAGAATAAAAAGCGTTATCAATTCCCAATTACTAAAGTACCTAAAGAGCAACAAATCGCGGTTTAGGAATTTCCGCGCACCGTAACAGCCTCCCTGCCCCCCCTCCACACAACTCCTAAACATTTCTTCTCCCGCCAACCGCACAAGGAGCTTTCTCCCCTTGAAAGAGCTAATATTTATTCTTTCCCTGACTTTAAAACCTGCTCTCGACCGATTAACAACTGCACCCTCCTCTAGCCAAAGTCGTTCCCCAACTCCTGTTAGCTGCCACGGCTGGTTTTCGCGGACAGAGGGCGACCGCTGTGCCCCGTCGTCCGCTGCGACAAAGGGGGACCCATAGCCCGCTTAGGGATCTCCCTCTTCCCGCCACTCCGAGAAGAGGCGCTCTCCCACCCGTTAGCCCAGGCAGGCTTTAAAAGCTTACACATTGCCCACCACTGGCAAGGGCGGGTAGCAGCCGTAGGTTTCTCCCTGGGTTTTCACCGCCTGGTGCTGGGGAGGCTCCAGCCCGCCATTGACCCCCCTCCACCCTCGACGTGCTCGGGGTTGCTGTGAGGGCGGCGGCAACGGAGCCTCTTCTTCAGAGGTGCCTTCCTCCTCTTCCTCCCCCTCCTCCTCCTCGTCGTCCTGCTGCTGTAGCTGCTGCTGCTGGGTGAAGGTCACGCTTCCCCGCTCCTTAAATCTTTTGCCCGTGCCGGACATGCCGCGGCAGCGCTTTGGTTTCCGTTTGGTAGGCACCGGCCACCCCTCCTTTCAGTTGCTGGTAGATGCTGAGGGGCAAAAGAGGAGCAGAAGGCGCTGCCGGCGACCGAGCAGCTAGCCGGTCAGCCGCCGGAGAAGCTGCAAAGGTTTCCTCACGGCCGCTTTCGACTTCAGTAGCGCAGTGAATCCGAGAGGGAAGCCGAACGAGAGTCCGACCAGAGACAGAGAAAGCCAAGCAACTCGAAAAGCAGAAACGGTGCTCCGCTGTTACCGCCGCGCCTTTTCACCGCCTCCTGCTGGGGCTCAGCTGAGGGACGGAAGACGCAGAAGGGCGTCCGCCATCTGAAAATAACCGCCCGTCAGCGATCAAGAGGCGAGGAGCAGGACTTCTTCGTCCCTCCTGATCAACACATCCGCACCAAGGCGAGGAAGCGAGACGCCGGGCAGTTAGAGAACCGGCGGCAGGAAAAAAAGAAAATCCGGCCGCGGTGCAACTTGGCTGCTGCTTGGAAATGCTATCCCAGCAGCCTGTTTCCAGCACTTTAGCCTTCAAGGCGTGCGTTTGCTAACAGAATCGGCTCACCCACGTGTACTACTTTTAAAGAGGCGAGCATCCCTTCCAGTGTGAGACGTGGTATCACCTGCCTGTCAGCGGTGCCCTTCCGCCTTTTCCCTCAGGCAAACAGGCACCCGGTCCCTGTGCAAATCAACAAATGCAGCTTCCATCCATCACGAGAAAGAGCCCGTTCAGCATCTTCCCAGCTTCGCGGCCGTTTTTTGACTAACCGTCCTTGAACGAAGGAGGAACTTTATGCGTGTAACATCGAGAATTTCAGTTCTGTCTCCTTTATTTTTACTGTAGGCGGTGCAGGAAACAGTTGTAAGATGCTGGAGGACAAAACGAACCCTGCTTTTCATTTTGTCCTTGGGGTCTGCTGCTACCTTGCTGGCCTCCCGCGCGGGTTGAGGAGCACCAGCTCATCGTCAGCGGGACTCCTTTATCTCGCCCATCGTTTTTGGGATGTGCAATGGGGAAAGCACAATTGTATCCTTCATTATGAGCTGCCAAATGCCCTGTGCCAGACTTCTTTGCCATGCATTAAAAATAATAATTAAAAATAAACCCTCTAATGAACTCCATATAGTAAAGCTGTCTAACCAACCTTTAGTCTAGCAGGTTGTGGAAACTGTTCATATGTTTTTTATGGTTCAGTGCATCATAAGAATCCAGAGATTTGGGTTCATTGAATCAAGCACCATTAACTGAGGATAACATGTCATGAATACAGTCCATATATATTAAAGAACCTTCCAATAGTTGTTACCTTAATGAATGGTCTCTACAATGGTGCATATTAAACATTACCATACCACTACATTTTATTGCTCTGTGATGTTACTGTTATTTCCCAAGTGTTTATTTAAAAATCTATCAGGTGTAAGCTTCCAATCCATGCATTTGATGAAGTCTTCTCAGGTCTATTAAGTCTGTACTGTAATGGTGTGTTAGCCTTTAATGGGCCATTAGTCTAATTATATCAAGTACAATTATTATAGTAATAAATAATTGTTATAAAGGTTTCAAGGATCATTTAAAACATGGTTCACTTGGTCATTCTAAAATCTAGGAACTTAAAACCTTATAGCTCTTATATGCAGGCAATGTGAGATAAAAAGTACATTTTAAACTGAAAATAACAAATCAAAGATTACTAGTTTTCAGTTTCATTTACAATAGTTTTGAAAATATTTACATATATATATAATTTAAATGTATAGAATTAAATTATCAGACAATTATCAGACATTATAAATATTTTATTTAATCTATTTTATATTTGTCAATATATAGTTTTTCCTAACATATAACATATATAAATTTGGTTTTTCCTATAAACTATTTCCTCGTCTTAATAAATTTACAAGTTTAATTGCATTATAATTAATACTTAATTAGAGGGAAAACATTCTTGCTATAATACTGATAATTTTTATTTGAAAATATAATTATGCTACATCATAAAGTTGTGAATAAAAATATTTATAAATGTGAAATTAGCATAATGCTACTGGTATCGTGCTTTACTCCCTTTACTGCATTATTAAAATTTGTTTGATTTTTATTAATTTTGATTTTTTATTAAATGTGAATCATGGGCTTATTGAAATCTCTATTGATTGGTGTGTGTATGTGTATGTATGAATGAATACAGGACCCCTAATTAATATACTTGAAATATATTTCTTTTTTCCTTGCAACATCTTTGCCAGGTTACCATCTGCAGCAGGTATCATATGATGTGATCAAGAGGGGACTTTAAGGTAGAGATCCAGTTCTCTTTGAACAAAATGAAAAGGGCTGCCATATAATTTTTAATGAGTGAAGTACTCCTAAAACACTCCAAAGACTAGAAAATACGAAGTCTTAAATGAACTAGTTTCAACAATAGCATTCCAAGAAAACAGTGGGTTTGACTGCTGTGACTACATTTTACCTTCACTTGGATTGCAGAACTTTTGGCAACATGCAACACAATGCTCCTACTGTACTGTCATAGGCTGTATTCCTTTGCTTTTCAGCTCCAGTCCTAAAGTGCCCTCCCATTAAACTCAGGCTTATTAAAACCTCTGAAGTAAGGGTCACATTCATCTGAAGGAGACAGCTCTGTCATGAAACATTATGCCCTAAGAACCTGTTTTTGCTGCAACAGGCTAACATGGCAGTCCCTCTGGAAATCATTTTCCCATAGGCAATTTTTTTCTCATTGACAACAGTTATTTTTAGTAAGTAATTACACAAGGAATCTTTGGGCATCAAGATTTAATTTCCTTCTTGCACTGAGTTCAGAGTATTATACTTATTTCCAGGATACAACATTTTTTTTCTTTTCTCAAACATGTCCCAGAAGAGACTTTCAGTTTTTACTTGGAAAAGCCAAGGATCCACTTCCTGAAATGGATATGTGTGTGTTTTCTAAGGGGAAAAATAATGTACATACAGTTACATAAATATTTGTAATATGAAGGTGAATTAAGGCAAATTAATAGGCTATTTGTTGACATCTGATGACCAGTTTCAAAAATAATGTCAAAAATTTTCCTAGAAACCCTGCATGGAATATTTTAGGAATTAGATTTTACAACTGTCCAGTATTTCAAAATTCAGACTATCCAATTGAAAGTGAGTCATATAGTATATTCATAAATAGTATAATTATTGGTGTTATCAAATGTTAAATATAACAATGATTTTATCCACTTTCAGCTGGGGTACTTCTGGATTTATGATTTCTGCTCAAAGAGGAGGTAACATTTGTGTCTAGAAGGGCTTTTGTGCAGCTTTGAGTTGTGCGCCAGAAATTGTGGATCAGGAAGCTTTACACTCACTCATTGCTGATTTAATGTATACTTCCTATATAGATCACTGCAATGTGCTCTAGATGTGGCTGCTTTTGAATAGTATTCAGAAGCTTCCATTGGTGCAAATGCAGCAGTGCAGACACGTATGCTCATACTTAGCTCTGTGGATACTACACCTCTGCTCTGTGAGCTGCACTGGTTACAGGTCCAATTCAAGGCATTGGTGATAACCTATGAAGCCCTGCATGGCATGCAGACAGCTTATTTGAGGATCATCTTTCCTTAGTGACATCTACTCATCTCATTAAGTTCAGCAGAAGAAGGCTTCTTGCAAGTTCTGTCCACTAGGTAGTATCATCTGGTGGGGCCTAGGAGGAGAACCTTTTTTGTTTGCTGCACTTGCCCTGTGGAACATCATTTTCCTTGAGATCGGGCTGGTTCTAAAATTGATGGTTTCTGGAAGGACTAAGCTTCGCTGGTGATTGTACTATATGACTTTTAATTGTTTGTTAGAATTAGAGGATCATAATCTGAGGTTCAGCTAGCATGATTTTTTCTAGTACGATAAAGTTAAAGGAATTACAGGTTCATTAAAAGCAACTTAAGGTTAGTGTGGATTTTAAAGACCTTTATGTTACAGATGCCAAATTAAGAATGGAAGCGATAAAAACTCTGGTTGTGCCTGGAAATATCTTTATTGATTTCAACAGAAGAAATATTTTATAGAAAAGAAACAGTGGGCGAAACACTTAGTGCATGTGCAAAAAAGTTAGATTTTGGCTACAAATGCATGCATTGATTCAAAGGATTGTTTGGAATAGATAGAATATTATTCAAAGCAGAGAGTCACAATATAACGAAGGAAGTAAACCTACAACAGAATTTATAACTGCTGTAAAGAAGATCAGAATCCATGTCTTTAAAAAAATTCTCTTTCTCTATTTTCTAGTATTTTTCTTTCCTTTTTTTCTTTTTACATTTCAGCCTTTTCTTTTAGCCTTTCCTCTTTTTCCTTTTTATTCCATTTAATTGTATTTATTTTTGTTCTTGTTTTTAAAACTTTCAGTAAAATTATATTAAAAAAAGATTTTAGATGTAAAATTGTGTTAGACAGTCCAATATTTGTGATGCTTACTAAAGGTACCTTGCTGATTTAAATAGTTCATAGCTTTATCAGTTCAACCCTCATAAAAATTATTTAAATCCAGCTTGACGCTTTCAAGAATCCATTGCTTAAGATTTGCCATTGAGGCTTTCTCTTAATACTTGAGGACTAATTTTTGAAAAGAATGACCAGAATGTTGCCTTGTTGCCAGGAAGGTCAATGCCTGGTGGTCAGAATTACAATTTGGACTTCATAGTACAAAATTTACTTTAAGTCAATGAATGAAAAGTGCTTGCCCAAAGCACTTCTGATCTATAGTTAATTCAGCACCAGGTCTGTGTGGAGTATCACATTAGGAATGCACTATGCAACTGCAGGTAAAAATATGGTGATGGTTAGTGAAAGTAAATATCCCCTCCTTTAATTATCTACCCAGAGAAAATAAACTGGTTGGCTCATCCATAAAACATTGAGACATAAAACTTTGGTAAAACTATAAAAAGACTCTAGGAAATGAAAACAGCCTTTGGAGCTCTTTTCCTGTTTACTACTAGCACCCTTGCTAGGAGATAATATTTAAATAACACATTTTAAAAATAATCAGTTCTAAGGACTCAGCCTTTATTGTCCTTGTAGTTCGTCCCTCATTATTTC
Organism: Myanophis thanlyinensis; assembly: GCA_017656035.1. Classification (NCBI taxonomy): domain Eukaryota; kingdom Metazoa; phylum Chordata; class Lepidosauria; order Squamata; family Homalopsidae; genus Myanophis; species Myanophis thanlyinensis. The sequence goes on along the minus strand of JAEANM010027010.1, from coordinate 2,813 downwards.
ACTATCATTACCTCACTAAAGCAGACTCTGCTGCGATACTCCATCAAATTACTGCTGCTATAGTCAATCATTCTAATTTGCACAATTTTATATACAGGGATCTACAATGCTTTTTAAACACAGGGTAGTTCTGGAAGCCTAAGATTGCTAGTTTCTTTGTTCACCCTATGTATGCCATACACTTAAAAAAAAGAGAGGGTAACACTCCTCTCCACTTTTACATTTGCTTCTGCTGTCTCCAGTAATTGCAATACACAATTTACGCTTTACTGGAATTGTGTGCTTTCAAAGAAAGAAACTCCTTGGAGAAATTTGTGAAAGAGGATTCTCCTACACAACTGAAATGGTGCCCTTAGAATTTGGATTGAACTATTTTACATTTAGCAAAACTGAAACACTGGCTTAGCTTTATAAAAGAGTTATGCCAATGCCTTGACCTCAATTTTAGAGCTCCTGGAAGGTGTTTTGCATTTCTGAGTAGAAGTGATAGCCAGAGAAATCATCTGAGCCTTTAGTGAAAAGTGGGCGTTTCATGTCCATGTAAATAGAAATACAAGACCCAAATCTTCAAAGCATGCAGGTTATGTATTCATTGGTGCTGGCGTTTCTTCTTTTCAGTTTATTGAAGCCCAAGGAAAACAGGGAGATATTTTAAATACTATTAATAATTATTGTACAAATTTGCCAATTTTTAGCCATAAGCAGTTATTTTACATTAAGGAAAACAAGTTTTCTAATATTTTTTCTCAATTTTCAGCCAAAGTACAATTCAAAGAACTGCAATGTATAAATAAAAATCTAACACAAAAGTTTAGAGAAAGAGAAGGAGTTTTATTGATTTTATTTTTGCTGAATATTGTTCCTGATTATATTGATATTTTTATCTCTGTTTGCTGTCAGTCATGCAGCAATATTTTAATGTTTTAAATAAATAAGTTCAATTAGGAGAGGGGAAATAACAATTCAATAATCTGAACTAACAATAGGTTCAGATTATTTATGAAATGCATCAGTTATTAACTGACCAAGTTATTAAATTAAATTATTTAATAAATCTGACCAAGTTATAAAGATCAAGCCTTCTTTTTGTTCTCTTTCTGATTGCATTAACAATGTTAGTTTTATCTTTTGGCAGAATAGCTAATTTCATATTAATTGAAATTTATAATAGGGACAGAAATACCTTCATTTCTTCATTCTTATATGAACAAATATATAATAATACAGAGGGTCTCAAATCTGAGTACATATGTACATGATTATATACATATATTAAAACGATACCTTAATGTGAGTTTTGAAAAAAAAAAAAAAGACTAATTTCTCCATGGGTGTTAGGAATACACACAGCTATCCATTACCTATTTAATATCTTCTGTCTCTTTTACAAGGTGTTACGCCAATGGACACAATTCTGGCTAAATAACATTATTTTAGTCTCTGCATACAAAATGCAACTTGATGAACAAAGAATCCACGCAGCAGTCTTTCCATGGAGAGTTGAGTGGCATAACAATTATATAGGGAAAAAAATTAAACAGAGCCACAGAATGAATAGGTATACTCACAACTAGAGATGTATGTATGCCTCCCTCCTGTTTTGACCATTTGTAATCTTCTAATGCAGCTTCTAAAAAGCACCTCTTCTGACTGATGAAAATAATTTGAACCCCTTGAGATTATTCCATAAATCTGGTATGAAATGATTGTGTTTATAAATCCACTGTGAGAAACTTCTGATATAAAAAATGGTCAGGGGCTTCAGTGCAGCAGATAATAAGATAATATTCATAAGGCAATACAAGACCAAGATAATGAGTGGAATCTTTTGTTAATTCCAGGCATTTTAGTATTTCTATGGATTTATTTATAAAAGGCCAGGGTAAAGCCTGGCTGCACAGAAAATAAATCTTCAGTATGTACAATTTGTGACATCACCCCACTTAATTGTAGAGCATCATCCAGTACTTCTGCTGGATATGAATTTTAATTTCCAGTTTCCTACTTAATAATATGAAAAGTCCTCAATTTATGATGACAGTTGAGCCCAAAATATCTGTTGTTAAATGAGACATTTATTAAGTGTGTTTTCCCCCATTTTTATTTCTTGCCACAATTGTTAAGTGAATCACTGCAGTTGGTAAGTTAAAAACCTGGCTGTTACGTGAATCTGACTTCCTCATTGACTTTGCTTTTCAGACGGTTGCAAAAGGCAATCATATGATCTTGGGATATAGCAACAGTCATAAATATGAACTAGCTGTCAAGCATTTCAATTTTGATCACATGATCATGGGGATGCTGCAAAGATCGTAACTGTGAAAAATGGTCATAAGTCATCTTTTTCAGTGCCATTGTAACTTTGAACAGTCACTAAATGAACTATTGTAAGTCAAGAACTACCTGTAGTCCTGATGTAATTACTGATGATATTACTATTATTTCTTCCAGGTCTTCAGTGCTACCTCACTGAAGCAGGAGGAATGAGCAAAGAACACTGGGAGAGATAGTTTGGTCTAGTGGTGAAGGCACCTGGATACAAGGAAACTGTGGGTTCTAGGCCCACTTTAGGCATGAAAGATGACTAGGTAACTTTGAGCCAGTTACCCTCTCTCAGCCCAATTCATCTCTCAAGTTTGTTATGGGGAAAATAGGTGTAGGAAAGTGTATTAAACATGTTTGCCACATTGAACAAAGAATAATAAAGAGCAAAGAATAATAAAGAGCAAAGAATAATAAAGATGGGATAAACAAACAAACAAATAAACAAATAAATAAGACAATGATGTTTATTTATTTGATTATTATTATTA
>JAEANM010027009.1:0-10624 GCA_017656035.1 Myanophis thanlyinensis | reverse complement strand
GAAACAATTTAAAATTTAAGCCCTGAAGTATTAAGGTATTAGGCCAGACCAGCTAGCTGGAAAAGGTGGGGTTTTAGTGCACGCCGGAAGGCCCAGAGGTCCGTAATGGTCCGAATCTCAGGGGGCAATTCATTCCATAAGGAGGGTGCAGCCACAGAGAAGGCTCATACCCTCAGGGCTATCCGGCGACATTGACATCGACCCGACAATGGAACCCCGAGGAGGCCTGCCCTGTGGGAACGTACCAGTTGATTGGAGGCTGATGGTGGCAATAGGTGGTCCCGTAAGTACCCGGGTCCCAAGCCATGGAGCACTTTAAAGGTAAGTACCAGCACCTTGAATCACATCATAGTTATCATAGCCAACGTGATGTTTAGACTGGAATTGGCATTTTTATCCACCTATCAAGTCCTTCCCAAGAATCTGGGGTAATTCTTATTATCATTCTGATACACACATACACATGTGGTCATTTAACTGTTCATATGCAACTTTCATGATATGACCTTAACCATATGCCACTGTTTTCAGGAAACTCATCAAGAATCACTTTGAAATATACAGTCCATAGACTCATGATAGGGAATCAGAAGAACTGTGAAACAAAATCAAAACTGTTATGGATAAATATGATAAATAGACTGCCAAAGAACAAGAAATAAAAGGAAGCAAATTGGATGTTAGAAGAAATGGCAGAAATTGCCAAGAAGAGAAGAGAAATCAAAATCAAGATCTCTGCTTCTTGCTCATCACGTTTGCTTTCATCTATCCTACACACTTGTTTCTGGATGATGATGAACAGATGCACAAGTAGTTACATGAAATATAGAGATCGTGACACATAAGTAACAGTGTGCGTAGGCAGCATCACATCCGCTCGTATCAATGAGTTTACACAGCTCTTCCCTTATGGGTGCACCTATCCTATGAAGGGAGTAAAAAAGAAATCAAGACCGAAGCTCACAACCATATAACCAAATCCCCATGTTGATTGGTGACTGCAAGCACAAAGAAAGATTCTTATGATATCTACAAATTTACTGTGACAATAATGGCTATGCTATAACTCTATGATTACGCTTAGATGACGTTTAGAATTAATCACAGCCTGATTATACCCAGAGGTTCTTTGCAAGTTGCCTTCACCCACTCTCCCAGTGTTTGATAATGCTAAGCAGAGACTGGATGGGTGGACCATTTCTCATTTGCTTTATTTAGAACATTTATATCTTGCCTTCCCTTCCTTTCTTTTTTCTTAAAGCTACAAACTTACCTATCAAACATCCATGTAAAAAAGGTCATCAACTTCCAAAAAGTTGTCAGTGAAGATTTTGATTGATTGATTGATTGATTGATTGATACAATGTGCTGATATATCCCCCTATCTCACAGTTGCAATTCTAGACAGCAAACATAAGATCAAAGCCAACTATTGATAGATAAATATATATACCCAGCCATGGAAATGACCTAATTCAATCCAAATCAATTTCAAAGTCTGTTGGTATGTGCAAGAAAGCCTCTACACCTTGTTTCAATAAAATGTGTAGGTTCTTGTAGAAGTTTTTTGTAGATCCATATCTTCAATTATTCTGAGGCTTTTCAGGTATAATAAGAGGAATTCTTACCACCAAACTGATTATTCACTGAGAAGGTTGGTACTGCATAGGGCTTCCTGGTTAATGGGGGCTTCCTGGTTAATGGTGGCAGCCTTACTCTCACATGAGATGCTAGATGGTCATGCCGGAGCTGTAACATGTACCAAATGCACTGTGATCATTCCATAAAGTAGTAACACAATTGACTCACAAGGGTAGATTTGGATCCCGTCACCAAGCCTTTGATTTAATCTGTGTAGACCCTGCATGGACCTCAGTCTTTTGGCACAAAGGTTTTTTTTTTCCTTTTTGACCATTGAAGCACTGTAACCTTTTGAAGCTGGTTTTGAGCCTAGGAGGAAGGGTTTCTCTATGCCTATAAAATTAGCATGCATGGACAGTTATTGTGCAGAAAAGCACAATATATAGCCCGTGTAGCCCATACAGTATGCTTGCATAGGACAAGCGGTAAATATATTTGACCTTGCTAACACAGACCGGCAGCTCTCTTGCATATCCTCAAATGAAGCAAGAAGCCAGCTTTGTTTTAAAGTATTGAATCACAAAGCTTTGGTATTCACAGACACTCCTGCCTTGAAAGGCTGGGCAAGCACTTGATGGTACTTCCCAGTAAAGGGAAACCTGACCATATTCTGGTGCTTCCATTTCCTTGATAAAAACAATGAGAGACCATGAATTTAAAATAAGTTTCTTTCAGATTACTCATCTCTCATATTTCTTAGTTATACCGATTTTTTTTAAAGTGCGTACAAACACATGATGTGTTTCCCTTGGAGAATGCCAGCTTCTTCTATGAGAAATGGCAAGGATTTTTTTTCCTGTTTTCTAGTTCCTCCCAACTCCTCAGTTCTTTTTTGGTATGTTCTTTTGAGATGGGAAGCTGTGGCAACTGTGTTAAACTGCAAGCATCCATCTGACAGCAGATGGCAGCAAAGGCATACAGAAAATCCTCACTCTCTGCTGCTATTTAGTGGCCAGATGGATATTTGCAATCTAGCTACCCTACAGGTAGACCCGGTTGATCGAGTGCCTCGTTCAGTGGTCATTTGCAGTTACAGAGATGATGAAAAAGTAACTTTATATTACACATATGACTTCCACTGGTGAATAAAGCAAAGGAAAGATGAAGTAGGTTCGAAAGCACACTTACGGTTTCAATTAGCAACCACCTAGCTTAATGACCAAGTTGCTGGTTCTAATTGTGGTCACTAAATGAGGACTACACAGGAGGTCACATGCCAGAAGATTCTCTCCATAATTCATGTGCATAAAATGAGACAAAAAGAAGCTATGCTCTTACAGAATCCAAATCCTTTTGTGATGGCAACTACATCTTACTTGCAACTTTGTTCACTGGGAAAAACCACTCAGAAAGTTTCTGTGGCTCTGGTTGGGCTTGATTTGGTTTCAGATCCCCTCTTTGAAACAGTGCCATTTGGTGAGTTCCAGGAAGTATGTCTTCCTTTTCATGGCCCCAATTCAACAGAATGGAGCACCTCCTTCCTGGAGATTCATATGGCCCTGAGTTTGTCAGTCTTCTGACAAGCTGTGAAGACCTAGCTTTTTCCCCAGGTACTTGAACAAGACTATTAATGGAACTCATTGTATGAGATATATGGATGAGGTTTTTGTTGTAGTGCTTTGACAGTTTTTAAAAAAAACATTTTATATGATGCTTTTATTCTTTTATTCATTGCCCAGAGTCCATTGGTAGATGGGCAGCCATTTACATTTGTTAATGTTTAAATTGCCTTGAAATTATAATCCCGAGCACACTTCAGGAAACTCAGATATTCCACTAGGCTTGCCAGTAATATGATGAGATTTTTTTCTCTCTCTCCACTTTCTTTTGAGCTCTTCTCAGCAACCCAACCTTTGGAGAAGAAGGACTGTTCTCTTGACCTCCTGCTTTGTCCTGGATTTGTTTCCGGGTGGTTGATGTTCAGCAAAATAAATAGCCAAAGTAGCACAAGCAGTAGGAGTTGGTGAGAGGGCAGAAAGGAAGGATGCTATTGAGCCTGAAGATGGCTTAGACTAAGCCCTATATTTGTGTCTCCCACACTGCCCTGCTTGCCTGATTCCAGCACAAGGGAGGCATAACAAGGCAAAGTGTAGCAACCTTTTATCCAGGACACTCAGTGCTTAAAGTCTTCAGCTGAGACTGATTAAAAAACAAGAAAGAAAAGAGGAGCATTTGGTACATTTCCCTTGACTCAGTTCAAAATGGGCTAGCTGTTTCATGAGGTTTCCCAGGAAAAATAAAGTGTGCCAGTAGGCTAAGAATTCTCTTCCAGCATGTTAAAATAATGCACGGATGTAATGTTCCAAACATTTCCTAAAAATTATATTTTGTTTCACCTCCCAAAGCCAGCACATGCGGTCACCCCTACAAACAACCAAACAACCAAAATGGAGGTTTATACATCAGTAGAACAATTTGAATCGTTTTATTTATTTATTTTTAAAGACAATGCAAATTCTGAAAATAGCAATAGCAGAATTCATCCAAAGAGAGAGAAAAATTTTCCTAAAGCAAAAAGTTGCTCTTTTCAATGTACTGCTCAGAGCAGTGGTGGTGAATCTATGGCACGCAGAGTTCTCTCTGTGGGCACATATGCTGTTGCCCCAGCTCAGCTCCACTGCATTTTTCTATGGTGTTTCTCACCATCTTTTTCTTCCGTGAGCTTCTGTTTCGTCATTTGCAGGGAAACTTCTGTTTCTCTGCAAATGATGAAACAGAAGCTCACGGAAGAAAAAGATCTCACCTCTTGCAGAGCTGCCGATGTTGGGATGCCCCACCTCCTGCTGGCCAGCTGGTCTTCGGGTCTCTGATGTACATGCGTGCACGCGCCTTACAGTTTGGGCATTCAGTGTCTAAAAGCTTCGCCATCACTGTCTCAGAGCATTCACAGTGCTCAGTGAGAGTTGCATCAGGTAAAGGAGGAACAGGTAGCTCCTTATCAAAACAGAGCATTTTAACATGACTTTAGTGTGACAAGCAAAGAAACTGAATTAATACCTGTCCTGGAGAACTAAAATAAGAATGTCATAAGGTGAGCAAACACTGTGACCTATAATGCTGAGCATTATGAGCTCAATATGAATCAGACAAATTCCTGTTTCTTCCTTCTGTCGTAACTTCAGGCTGAATAAAGAAAAAGCAGATTAAAGTCAGAAATGATTTATTTACGACTTCTCTCTTATTTTTTGCCTTTGAATAACTAAGCAATAAATGCTACTTTTGGACTTTTCTTGGCTCTGTTTTTGAGGTGGGAAGAGCACTGTCATTTCAGCATTGTGCCATTCTGCTACTGTGCCATTTCAGCCAGCCATTAAACTTTAGAAAGACAATAACAGACTGGAGGCTGACCAAGAATTGGAAAACAGCACTGAATAGTCAATGGCCAACTGTTCTGATCTCATCCACTACTGTTCACCTCATTTCACCTGTACTGAGTGGCATGAAACAGATTTTATACATCTTATGATTGCTTTGAACCTTGTTTGATTTAAGAGGGAAAACACTCTCTTAACTTCAATGTGGCTGAAACATGGGCTGGGGATGAGTTGTAGGCAAGGGACCTGGCAGAAAAAATGAGATGGCCAGATTATATTTGGGGTTTTTCTTAAAATCAGAATAAATGATATCCGCAAGGAATGCATAATTATCTGCTTAGTTAAGAGTAGGGAAAAATACTGTGTGAGATATAATATGGGATTGCTATCACAAGAAAGAGAAGAAAAGATAACCACAAGAAAAGGAATAAAGTGGTAAAAAGAAGTAAAATATTTCTGGAAAGACACTAGTAAAAAAACCTAGCAAAATGAGGTTAAAAATAGTAACAAAATAAGCCATATCTTGGCCCATAACAGCCAACAGCATTGGAAATTGTTGAACAGGAGAAACAAAGCTGGAGGCAAAGTTTCCCCTGGAATATAGATACCAGTCTCTCAGAGCAAAGGAAAAGATATTTAGGGGTCTTCTGTTATCAAAAAAATTGGTCTTTGGGACGAGAACATCAGAGTTAGATCATTATGAGCAGGATTCTCAAACTCTGAGATTCTGAGCCATGTACTGATCCTCTTCAGTCATGTAAGCATGTGAGGTAACCTAGTGATGGAATTCAATTTTTTTTACTAACGGTTCTGTGGGCGTGGCTTGGTGGGCGTGGCTGGGGGGGGTCATGTGACTGGGTGGTCAGTTTCTGTAAGCAGGACAATAAAGATTAGGCTAGAAACAACACCAGAATGTTTTTCCTGCCTTCCTTACAGGATTAACCCTGTAAAGTGGAAAAAAAACAAAAGGAGATTTCTTCTAACAACTGGTTCTCCCAACTGCTTAGAAAATTTACTACTGGTTCTAAACCTGCTAGAACCTGCTGAATTTCACCTCTGAGGTAACCTCATCAATGGTTCCATCCATGAATCTTGACAAAGCAGTTCAAACATGTTCTGCATTCTAGGCTATGTCAAAACACAAAAACAATGCGATCTGCCATGAACCAATCCATATCCATTCTCTTTCCCTCTAAGTATGTGCCATCATTGGAAGTTATAGAGGGGAAGGCCAACTATTGAAAAAAAGAAGAAGAAAGAAATCAGAAGTGGCTACTTGGACACTATTCCCCAGTTATATTTTATCATTCCTGTGAAGGTGGAATACAGACAAATGTTGCAATTATGGTTTGATCACATTGCCATGTGGTAGTGTAACACTTGGGCAGTATGAAGCAAGAGTTTCTTTCATGGGGACAACAGCTGTACAAAATGTCTGTAGAGTCACCATGATTTAAATGAAATTTTCAGCTTGGCTGCAATTCATTGTGAACTAAATCAGAATCAGAAACGTATCAATTTAGCTCTAATCAAACCCTTTAAGACTGTGTTTCTCAACCTTGGCGACTCAAGTAGTGTTTCTTTCTAAAGTAGTAGCTTTGCTGGCTGGGGTATTCTGGGAGTTGAAGTCCAAACATCTTAAAGTCGCCAAGGTTGAGAAACACTACTTTAAGATTATGTACAATATAGTGCTGGCAAAAAAGATGCAAAAATATTCTTGTACGTCAAACACTGACCTAACTACTAAGAAAAGAAAAACAAACTGGTGTAACCTTCTGTAACAAAATCCTGGTTTAAAGACTCCATTTTCAAGGAGGTGTTTCTCAAAATGTCAATGAAAAGGAAGAATTGGAGGGATGCTGCTTAAAGTGAAATTTTCCCTTCCAGGAAAATTTATTGCTAAATATATAAATGGGCTGAACATTGTTTACCTGTCATTTTTTATCCCATTACTTCCTGCATGGTGCTTTCCCTCTTTAGGGCTTTCAAAAGATAATTGATAGGTGTGCCAAGTCACTGAGTGGAGGGAGGGCATTGCATCTCATTTTAGTTTGCATGTTTATTGTTTTTCTGTCTTGGGTGACCAAATTTTCGCTTAATAAGTTTTAAGATGCCCAATGGATGTTTTTGAAAGAGACTCAACAGAGACTCAGTTTCCTAAGAGTCTTCCAGAAAAACTAGGTGGCACAGCAGCTGATGACTTCCTTCTACTGGTCAACAATAGAAAGCATCCTCACATACTGTGTCATGGTATGGCTGGCTTAACAACTGTGGACAAGAAGGTACTACAGAGCAGGGGTCCCCAACCTTTTGGACTTCAGGGACCACTAAATTCATAATTGTAAATCTTGCGGACCACTAATGTGATCTGCCCAATGACCGGCTGGGTGGGCATGGCTAGGTCATGTGACTGGGTGGGTGTGGCCAACTCAATGTCACTGACATTGAGGGGCACCTTGCTGGCCTCTACTACCCTCCCAGCCACTCTCCACTTCCCTGCCAGGGCTCCTTAGGGATCCAACAGGAAGCAGTTATTGGAGGAAGCAGCCACCACTAGAAAGAGTTGGCAAAACAGCTGGCTCAGTTCAAATTGGATATGACTGAGAAGGAGGCTCAGCAGAAGTACCTCACTGAGGACTACAACTTAGACTTTCCAAGCAGTGGGGAGACCTGCAGGAATGCAAGGCCATTTGGGCTCCAGCATGTGCTTCTCCTCCTGGGCGGCAGGAGTTTTGCATGCTGCTCGCTGAGGAACCTGGACTGAAGTGCCTGGAGGGAGAGGTTGGAGCTACTAAACAGGTGGCCAAGCTAAGTGCCTAAGGACCCCTGATTTAGTGCCATATAAAAAATGCAAATAATTTTCTCACAGACCACCAGTCCATGGGCCCACTGGTTGGTGACTGCTGCTACAGAGTGTAATGAGCACAGCACAAAAAATCATGGGCTGTCCCATAACCCCACTGGAGGAAATCGCCAGATCCCGCTGTCTCAACAGAGTGAGAAAACTCCTCAGGGATGACTCTCACCCGGGGTAGCACTTCTTCATACTTCTACCGTCAGGCAAGAGATACAGAAGCATAGCCAGCCGGACAAATAGGTTGAAAAATAGCTTCTATCCATGGACTGTCAGACTTCTAAATGCCACATAACATCACAACTAGAATTGATACAACAGACTCACAATGCCAGTGTAATGTGCAATATGTACATACTGGTGGAATAGAGTGAGTGTGTGTGTGTATAAAATTAGAAATTTGAGGTCCAGATATATTATATGTAAAAGAAGGAGCTAAAACGCTGTCATGGACCATGATTTATTATAGCTAACATTTTGGGGACTTAGTTGTCCCCTTCATCAGAGCGAATGGAATAAACTTTGTTATTTGACAGTTGGTGTTTTCTTGCTGCTTGCCTAGTATCGTATGTGTGCCTACCTAGTTGTCTTCTTTTGAGCATCGTGATTGATTGCTCCATGGCTCACCTTTGCGCAGAGTCAATTCTATCTATCTCATGTTTGTATGTTTGTGCGTTTTGCATCTTTAACCACTGGCGTTATTCGTGCTGCATCCGCAAATACAAAGCAATAATACAAAGCAAATCACCACTTGTGGCAGGCAAACTATGCCAAACCTGATGGTGATGTCACTAACATACCCTGTCATGGCGGATGCGGCACAAATAACGCCACAGTAGTTAAAGATGCAAAATGCACAAACACACAAACATGAGATAGATAGCATGGAGCCTGGGCAAAGACAAGCCATATATATATATATATACATATATATATACTTAGCTGACTCAGCATGTTTTGAGTCTGCATTAATCAAAATTGGATGCAGTTTAAAAAAGAATCCATGCCAATCACTACCACCAGCAAAAGCGAAATTGAGAAAATTAAAATCAGCGGAATAACAATTTTCTTTTCAATATACATTTTGTTTTACTGCTAATGGACAAGTATTTAATAATGCAATTACATGGATTTCCATTAAATGACATGTGCTTTAAAAAAACCCACACCACTATAATCCAAAATGCTAGGGCGTGGGAACTTGAAAGAGAAGCCAAGTCAAGGGTTATCGATGGTTCATTTTGGAAATAAGGCACCTGGACTTAAACCTGGATAGAAAATGTTCAGAATTTCTATGTTCTTGAACTTAATTTATTTACTTACTGGGAGGCTGTGCATGAATGCTTCTTTTGGCTGGAGTGTCCAAGCCCCCCAAAGAGACAGTGTCCAAACATGAGATGGCTAGTAGATTGTGGTGCTATATATTTAACAATTGCAACTTGTTTGTTATGAGATGAGAGGCTAGATGAGTTCTAGCCTCTTTGCCTCTTTCCCATGGTGATAGCAGGCGTAGGAGAGACAGAATGAAATAAATATCCAAGGGAATGACTTACCGGAGACTATCAGAGAAGGCTTCCAATGCAAATTTTGAAGGGCTATAGCCGCCTCCACTATAAGCAATTCTTCCAGCCATACTGCTCATGTTGACTACTCTCCCTGTGGCTCTCCTGATGAGGGGCAACAAGTGGAGTGTCACATCAACTACTCCCAGCAAGTTGACATTTAGAACCTTTGCAAAGTCATCCTTGGTGAGCCACTGGTTGGGAGCCAACGGGCAAGCGATTCCTGCATTGTTTACCAAGCCCCAGAGACCTGTGGAAACGGACTCATTACTTCTCTTATATGGGATTGAATTGATGGTTCAATAGATTATTTTGAAGAAATCTTGAGAGGTTTTAGCTATTCATGTCAATTCATATAACCTGAATATTTTTGGCATTAGAACTGAACCACAGCATCACATTTTCTTACCATATCTATAGCATACACACACCTATGTAGTTGTCTTTCTTTCTTTCTTTCTTTCTTTCCTTCCTTCCTTCTTTCCTTCCTTATCTGTCTGTCTATCATCTCCTAGTTCTAAGCAGGATTATGGCTAGGGAGTTTAGGATTCCACCTTGAACTAGCTTTTTGAACTAGCAAAATCTTTAAAATCTTTACCACTGAACTACTTACCACATTAGATATATTTTCTGTAGGCACTTATAACTTTACCATTGACTCAAGAGGACCATCAAGCTATTTTTTTTCTTATGTCTTTAGTTATCTGAGTAAAGCAGCCAGCAACAAATATTCTAATATTTTTATTACTAAGCTTAGTGAGGATTATTTATATGGAAGATATTTTGAAGACTCTTTTGTTAAATAGTATTATTTAGAATCGATTTCTCAAAGTGTGATTTCAAAGCAATGGGATTGTTCAGTTCTATTTAAAAATTTAGGAGGTCATACTATCACAAGTTTGAGAAGCCTTATCTTACTGACACTGTTGTCATTCAATATGTTTTTTACCTTTCTTGAAATAATACATTTTAAAAAGATGTGTTATGTTCTGAACATTAACTACTATTTTAAAATGTCTCATTTTGAATGGCTAACCATGAATCTTAATATGATTTTGAAGGATGGATGTAATCAACTGTGGCCTGATTTGGATAATTGGGTATCTTCCATACCATTTAAAAATAACATTTGAAACCAAAATTCCTCATATTCACCACAGATCGTATGCTCTAATTCAGGGGTGTCAAACTCATTTTGGTCTGGGGGCCGAATACAGCTTAATCTGATCTCAAGCGGGCTGGGCCAGTAAACT
>JAEANM010027008.1:0-10624 GCA_017656035.1 Myanophis thanlyinensis | reverse complement strand
TTATATTTAAATAATTTATTTAATTGTTTTAATACTATTTTAAATGGATTTTAAAGTTAATTTTAAATTTATCTTTTGAAATTGACCAGCCACTATCTAATTATTTTAATTGGTTTTTATAGTGAATAGTATATGTGTATTTTATTGGCTGTAAACTGCCCCGAGTCCCTAGGGAGAGGGGGAGGTATACAAATCATGAAAATAAATAAAATAAATAAATAATTTTACAGACCGTATAATAAAATCTAGCCACATTTAGAGAAATTAAATTGTATTGATCTGATAATAGCAAATGTACATTAAAAAAACCAGTATTTCCTAGTATTTATCAGGTAAGGTGTTATAAAAGGGCCTGTGAATCCTTATAGAAAGTAAATTATAGTAGAATATGAGCTGCAGTTTTAATGGGCACTTGTCAACAGGAAGCAGTCTCAGCTCATGTAGAAACATTTATATTGGCCCTTCAAAAGTGCTGTGATAAGTACTTTGGAGTGTGTTATAGCCCTTCAGTTTGGGGACAGTTATATAAAATAAAGTTCTCACTGCTTTAAAGGAAAGGTTTGACTGCTGGAAAAAAAAACATTTTTAGAAAGAGTAGACTGATTGCAGCCTTATCAAGTTTCTCTTAATTACTACTGTGTCAAGTTGTCTTCAATTACATATAGAATGAAGTAATTGGAGATCTCTAAGAAAAGCATTTCCCCTAAATATTTGAAGTTTAACCAAGAATCAAATCATTGTTTTTATTCAAATATTTTTTAGTATAGTGTTTCTATACCAATGAAATGTGTGTGAAAACTACCAAAATAGTACATAATATTTTCTTGGCACTGGGAAGTCATGAAAACTTCAAATATAATTGGTAATTAGTGTCTGGACTGTACAAAGAGAGAATCAATATTTTCAAACTATTCCCAGTTATAAGATCTCTGATCTGCAAGTTTTTTGGCCTGGGGATACTTTCAAGAAGAGATAAAACTTTGAAGATTATAAGATATCCCTAATCAGTATATGCAACTTGCAAACATAAAAGACAGAGAGTCAATGTGCAAAATATCCTACTGCAAAGGGATTGTTGCCTTCTAAAAACAAGTGTGTTACTCTCCCTCATTTTATGTGGAAGTGGAAGAAAAGGAGATGGGAAAGACTGTTTATCCAGTTCAAGATCATCAATGACTTTTAAAATAAGTAGACCTACTTTTCTCTCATTTGCTTCTGGCACAGGTCAGTTTTGTCACAAACTATGGAAAAATCTCATTTTTAATATCAGAGAAGCAATCAGCTAAGATCACAGAGCAAACATAATATAGTTTCAAGAGCTTCTAGATATTCCATAGGCAGCTGCACCTATATTTTAATTTTTTCCTAAAACAATTAATAATTGGGCAGATTTCAGTACATAACTCGCTTGTTTCTTCTATTCCAACACACTGTCTCTGGATCAGAATTGTCCTTGAGATCTGTCTCTGTCTCCCTCTCCCTGTCTTTGTAGTACAGTGTCTATTAAAGGCCGCCAATATTACTACAATGTAGAAAGAAGAACCCTGGCTTTTTTCACTTGCACCACATTATCACAGAAAGTTGGATTAGAACTTATCTCAGCTCTGCTTTCTTTCAGGGCCCCTTGGAAACACAACCAGCAAGATATAAATAAAGTGCTCAAAAAAATGGGATATATGTAAGCAATGAAGTAGAAGTGTATTAGAAGTATAGAAACTGACAGCAAAAGTGGCAAATTCAGGCTTTCAGATCAACATAGCAACACATACTATGGAAACCTAAGATTTCCCAAGCCAATCATAATGGACCTAGGCTGAAGACCTCTGATACTTAAATAAAACAAAAAGCAAATCAAAAGTCTAATTCATTCAAATCAATAACTGGAAGTGCAACTCAAAACAAGACTTAAATTCATGTTTCTCAACATGATTCCCTCAAAGTAGACTGGATACCATTCCCATCAATTCTCTCCAAATTTGCGGCTGTAGAGGTAAGAATGGTGGAATAAATTTATTAAGAGAATATTTTCAAAAAATCAGTATGTAAAAAATATAGATATGGCTGTTCACTGAAAAATGCAAAGCTATACAAAAAGACTACCAATCATCACATAATTCCAAACAAAAGTGGTTATCACCTCAGCAAATTATAAACCAGTTTTTTTCAATAGGCAATGAATATTGATCCCAATTAAACACTTTTTGGATCACTAATAGTTAGGACAGGGCTCCATTTATAAAGTTTACAAGTAATAATGCACAAATTAAAACACAACATGGTTAAGAGAATCTATATTCAAATATAAAGGATCAACTATATCAAAACCAAGACAGTAATCTATGATAAAATGTATAAAAATGTATTTATTATGACAGAAGAATATTCTGAACAAATATTCAGACCAAAACACTAAATGTCATAAAGTGTAGAGCCTTCATATGTAAGACTTGCTGTTATAGGAGTGGAAACATTTTTTAAATTCCCAATTATTTGCAATATATGGAAATAAATGTATGGAAGATCTACAGGTATATAGATCAAGGGTAAACCTTCTTTAGGCAAAGTGTTGCATTTAATCTTGTGAGGCATGCTGAGAACCAGAGTCTAAAAGTGGGCAAGGTTTAGGGCAACATGGGAAAAGCAGAAACAAAAGGAAGACATACCATCATTATCATCATCATAGAAGTGAATATTCTGCTTCTTGCAAGAAAAGCTTTTTAGAAAATCTGTAGGAATGGCATAATAGTTCTATTTGACCAGGAGAATATTCCAACACATATGATCCCTCCACTTCGGATAGCAAAGAGCATCTAGGAAAACTTGGTCACTCATACCCAAGCCATTTTCCATTTAGACTATTGCAATACACTCTACATGGAGCTGCCTTTGAAATTCAACTGATCTAAAATACAGTGCAATAGTTTTGGGTTTCCCATGGTTCATCCATGTTATACCTCTGTTGTACAAGCTATTTCCAATTTCTTTCTGGATTCAATTCAATTCATCAACTTTAAATAGTTGTATCAATCAAAGCCAGGTTATTTGAGGGACTACTTTCTATGAGAACAATTAACAATACTTGATTGGAGGATGAGCCTGCTCCAGGTCTTTCTATTAAATGTAGCTATCATTCAATTTCACTGCACACATGTTGTGCATTGACAATAAAGATTTGAATTGAATCTGGCAAAAACTAGGAAATTAACCTTTTTTTGTAGCTGTACCTATCCTATGGAATGACCTCCTCCCTGAGATATGGGAGGTTCCTACACTTATTGCCTTCCAGAAAGTCATTAATACCTGGCTTTTTTCCTTAGGCATTGAATCAGGATGGGAGGTGAGCCCAGCGTTTGTATTTTTGAGTGGTATATGTCAATCTTTCAAGGTAGATCAGAGTAGGAAATCAACATAATATAGGCTAATACTAATTTTATTTTAAATATATGGTTACAAAATCTTGAAGGTATGAATGGGCTTCCTCCCCCAACCCATATTCATGTGAATGAAGGATCAGCATATTTGAGATGTTCCTTGTACCGGATTAATATCTTGGTGACAATTCTTCCTCCTCAGTCCTTTCCCATTAGCCTTTTCTACATATAAGATTTTTTTTCCAAAACCTTGTATATTATTTGTACATCTGATTGTTAACTGCTAAGAAAGAAAAGAAAGAGACAGAGGCTGAGAGAAACATCTTGGTCTACAATTGCCAAAAATAATGCTGCTAAAGTTGCTCTACTAAATGACCTACTTATAGTACTAAACCATAAGATAGCTTGCCTGGAGCACTTTATTAAGTCAGCTGCTGTAGTTAGAAGAATGATAAACTACAACCAATGTCTTACAATGTACAAATCTTGTGACCATAGTTTAGCCATAGTATAATTTTAAAAAGCTTAGTTTAGAACCCTCCACTCACATGGTACCATATATTGTTCAGGTAAATGGTAACTAAAATTCATGTAAGCCCGTTATGCTAAGATTGTGTTCACAAAACCAAGCTAGTCAAAGACTAATGGCTACATTTCCACAGCATACTAAACTTCTTTAATGTTAATTTTGGTGATGATTGTGATTATTTTCAGGATTTACACATTAATCACCTTATGATTAGTTAGATTACAAACCAGTGCAAATCAGACAATGCCTTAATTCATTTACTGAGCTGAAGTTGAACATGAACATAGGTACTACATGGGCAACCCAAAACAAGTAGCAACAATTACATAAGAAATGCAGCATTTTTGTGCTTAAGAACAATTCAGAAGCAGAGCTGGATTCAGCTGCATTTTTCCAGCTTAGCTGTTCTATTGTATTGTTCTCCATCCCCCACTTCAGTGACTCAGTAGGTTTAGCAGTTGTAGTCTCTTAACAGTCCTAACCTGGTTTTCTAGGTCCTCCCTATAACATTTTGAGGCTTCGCAAACAATTCTCAATCTGAGAACAAGCCAGAAAACCAGGGTGGTGAGGAGATGCAGAGCTTATTTACCAGATAACAAACTATTTTCTTTCAGAAGTTGTTCTATACCTTATTTGGTATGCAGTAGACACCAAGTCTGGCGCCGGTTATCAGAGAGCGGGAGAATCCTGCTCTCTGATTGGATAAAGCGCATAGTTGTATATAGTATAAATAGATGTCAATTTAAACTGTTCTTGTTCTTGTCTGACTATTCCTTGAAATAAAAAGATCTGATTTCACAGAGATAACCTTGCTTCTGCCTTTATTCTTGAAATAAAACACTGGCGATGAAGGTGGGATCCAGAAAATAATTGACCAGGAAGAAGCTCAGGAAGTTCCTGGAGATGGCAACCCATGCTCCACCTGCGCCATTCGATCCCAATTCAGAAGAATGGGAGGCATTCATGATACGTTTTAGGAGCTACCTGGTAGCAAATGACTTAGAGAGAGCCAGCAACGAAAAGAAATGGGCTCTTCTCATTGGCTACTGTGGCCAAAGAACACTGCAACTAGCGAAAGTGCTGGTGGCACCACAATCTGTGGAAACGATGTCCTGGGCAGAGCTGCAGAAAGTCCTGAAAGAACACTTCGAACCAACTCCATCCAGAACCGTACTCCGACATAATTTTAACCAAAGAAACCAACACGAAAATGAATCTGTTAATACTTATATTGCAGAGTTAAGAATGGCCGCTGAAAAGTGCGAATTCAATGACCTGGAGGAACGACTAACAGACCGGTTAGTATGTGGCGTGAGAGACCCACTACTCCAGCAAAAGTTATTAGCTAAACTGGAACTAACTTGGAAAATAGCTGTCGGAATAGCCAGAGCTACCGAATGCACTAAAAAGTCATCACAGTCAATTAAACAACCGCAAAAGACAGATTCCAGCGGAAGCCTGCCAATTCAGAAAAAAATGGGAAGCACAAATAAAATTAGCGAAGAAAGTGACAGTGATTCCAGTGAAGCTGTTGGAGTTTATTACCAAGACAAACAATCGACCAAGCAGAGAAAAGAGAATTTGTGCCAAAGATGAGGAGGAAGACACCCAGAGGTGGAATGCCGTTTCAAAGAGGTGGATTGCAGGCGGTGTGGAAAAAGAGGACATTTAGCCAGAGTTTGCTACGCTAGCATGCCAATCGCGTGGGCGGACAAACCACCCCAAAAAAGCAAAGAAGCGGGAAGAGACGTTACCAAGAATTTCAGCGGTGGACACACGAGGCACAAGACAAATCATATTCGAATTTGCCTAAATCGCAAGAAAAACACTCAGAAAATTAAAGTAGTGGTCCAAATCGATGAGAAACCATGTCGGATGGAAGTGGACACCAGATCGGCCCTAACCATCATCTCATGGAACAAACTACGACAATTGATGCCCCAAACCAAAAATAAGCAATTAAAGCGACAGGCATCAATAACCAGCGACTATCAGGGACGAAGAATTCCTGTATTGGGCCAACAAACTGTACCAGTGACATTCAAAACCTTCAAGGGCCTACTAGAACTGACGGTGGTGGAAGGAAACCTGCCTTGTCTGCTGGGACTAGAATGGTTCCAAGCCCTTGGTCTACACATCAAAGGGGTTAACCAAATTAGCCCAGCCGAGTCTACAGGAGAATTCCAGGAGCTGCTGGAAGAATTTGCTGAACTCTTCACCGACGGGTTGGGCAAGTATAAGGGGAAACCCATTTCTTTTAATTTGGATCCAAAAGTTGCCCCTATTAGGCTTAAGCCCAGGAGAGTTCCCTTTGCTCTTAAAAGCAAGGTGGACGAGCAAATTGATAAGTTATTGAGTCAAGGGATATTAGAACCTGTGGAACATGCAACCTGGGAAACCCCCATTGTAACACCTGTAAAACCAGATGGTTCTGTTAGATTATGTGGGGATTTTAAATTGACAATTAATAAGGCGATGCAACAAAGTGCATATCCTGTCCCCATGGTTCAGCACCTGTTACATCAATTAGGAAAAGGGAAATTGTTCACTAAGTTAGACTTAGCACAAACCTACCAACAGCTTCCAGTCTGTCCAAAGACTGCAGAAGCTCAAACCATTGTGACCCATAGGGGTGCATTTAAATGTACCCGATTGCAATTCGGCATTAGTGTGGCCCCGGGCCTATTTCAAAGTTTAATGGAGCGGTTATTGGCAGGGTTACCGGGGATGGTGCCATATTTCGACGATATATTAGTATCAGCTTCTTCAAAGGAGGAGTTAACACAAAGGCTACGAAAAGTCTTTACAAAACTACAGGAATCAGGACTCCGTCTTAAAAAAGACAAATGCCAAATTGGGAAAAGAAAAGTAGAATTCTTAGGCTATTTGATAGATGGTGAAGGCATTCACCCCACTCAATCAAAAATGGAGGCTGTACAGAACGCCCTTCAACCAAAAAATCAAATGGAACTGCAAGCATTTCTGGGTCTATTAAATTTCTATAGCGCATTTTTACCACACAAAGCATCAGTTGCTGAACCGTTACATAGATTACTGGAAAAAAAAGCCACATGGACTTGGGGAAAGAAAGAACGAACAGCATTTCAGGCTGTCAAACAATTATTGCTTTCAAATCAGGTTCTCGTGCAATACAGTGCATCCCTTCCCGTTACTCTGGCCTGTGATGTATTGCCTTATGGGGTGGGGGCAGTTCTCAGCCACATGTTCCCTAATGGTAGAGAGGCCCCTATTGCATATTACTCCAGAACTTTGTCTCCCGCTGAGCGTAATTATAGTCAAATTGATAAAGAAGCATTGGCCATGGTTGTGGGGGTAAAAAAGTTCCATGAATATTTATATGGCAGACATTTTATCCTGATTACGGACCACAAACCTCTTTTAGGAATCCTAGCGGGAGACAAACCTACTCCCCCTATTTTGTCACCTCGTTTTACTCGTTGGACTTTATTCCTGGCTGCCTATAATTATACACTCCAACACCGCCCTGGAAAAACGATATCCCATGCTGATGCCCTTAGTCATTGCCTCTTGCCCAACCCTGTCGAAGATCCAGCCCCTGCCAGCACTGTGTTTTGCATCAACCAATGGGCCCTGGGACTGATTGCTGCTTCGGACATCGCAAAAGCGACATCCAAAGACAAGACTTTAGCACAAGTTTCTTGTTGGGTGGGAAGGGGGTGGCCGACAACGCCAGTGAAGGAAGAATTTCAGCCTTATTGGACAAGATGGAAAGAACTATCATTACTTAAGGGTTGTGTTCTATGGGGGGATCGAGTACTTATTCCGAGTGCACTCAGAGAGAAATTATTGAAAGTTTTGCACGAAGGGCACCCTGGCATTGTAAAGATGAAAGCTTTGGCTAGAAGTTACATGTGGTGGCCTAAGATGGATGATGCCATCGAAAAGTGGGTGGCCGTGTGTTCTCCATGCCAAGAGTCTAGACCAAACCCTCCCACAGCTCCTTATAGGGAGTGGGAAAAGCCCAGGGGTCCCTGGCCCAGGATCCATATTGATTACACAGGTCCAATGAAGGGTCAAACATTTTTAATTATTGTTGACGCTTTTTCGAAATGGTTAGAGATTGTAAAAATGAAAACCACAACAGCTGAAGTCACAATTAGAGCCTCAAAGTGGGTGTTCGCCACCCACGGATTACCTGATGTCCTGGTGTCCGATAATGGTCCACAATTCACAAATAGCATATTCGAAATATTCCTTGCTGACCAAGGAATCAGACACACCCTAGTCACCCCTTACCACACCCAGAGCAATGGTCAGGCAGAAATTTTTGTGAAGTTAGCCAAAGAGGCACTTAAATGTATGGATTCGGGGGGGGGGGGGTGTAGCAGGACAAAATTGATGAATTTTTATTAATTCAACATATAACACCAAATAACACCATGGGGAAAAGCCCAGCAGAATTGTTAATGGGCCGTAGATTACACAACAAACTGGATAGGATACACCCGGATTACATTCAAGAAAAAACTGATGAACCAAATAAAAAACATAGAGGATTCAAAATTGGGGACAAGGTTTTTACCAGAAATTATGGGGAAGGACCTCTTTGGCTACCAGGGGAGATAACCACTATTATTGGTCCCCATTCTTACAGATTGCTGGTTCCAAATGGCCAAATTTGGAAAAGACATTGGGACCAAGTGAGAAACAGAGTAGAACGGAATGTGGACAAAACCCAAGGGGAAGAACCAGTCCAAGAAAGAGAATGTGAAAACTTATCTGAAGGGGCGGAGTATTCCAGTGATGTTTCAGATGTGTTGGGCCCAGCCACGCCTGGAACGGAGGCTCCGCCTGTTCCAGGGGCCGGGCCAGACTCGGCAGCAGACCCGCCCGTGCAGGTTGCTGCTGAAGAAAGAACTGAATTGTGCAGGTCAAGTAGAACCAGGAAACGCCCTGGCTATCTACGGGATTACGTTACTGATTGAGTGAGTAAAACTCATCTAGGAGGGAGGGGTGTTCTATACCTTATTTGGTATGCAGTAGACACCAAGTCTGGCGCCGGTTATCAGAGAGTGGGAGAATCCTGCTCTCTGATTGGATAAAGCGCACAGTTGTATATAGTATAAATACATGTCAATTTAAACTGTTCTTGTTCTTGTCTGACTATTCCTTGAAATAAAAAGAGCTGATTTCACAGAGATAACCTTGCGTCTGCCTTTATTCTCGAAATAAAACAGAAGTATTAATTTTTCTGGTGTTACAATAGTTAAGCTCCAATATCAGTTTAGCATACCAGGGACTTAAAGGAGCTTTAAAGGGCCGATCTGTTTTTAAGGAATAAAAAATGGTTCTTCATCAGAAATGAACATCACTTGCTGTTGATTAGGCGAGATTTCTTTTCTTGTCTTTACATTTCTTTAACCTTTGATTCTAAAGAGCTAATTTTGATTTACAACATCTCTGTGGGCAGCAGAATCTAGCCTACTGGCGGCCCCAGTCATGTCAACTGTATATTGTTGCATAATGGGTTATATTTACATAAGACATTCACATAATTAGATATGTCATATATAAGCTACAAAAATCTGGAAATCTAGTAGAAAACAGCCAAGTGATTGATATAGCACACTAATTTTTTCTGTCTTCTAATGGTCTTGATTTTTACAGTCTAGTTACAGTGCTTTACTATAACTACTGTGATTGAATAAGTCATTGTAACTTAATTTTGACATATTTAAAGATGTGGAAGTTTAAGGTGAGTGGATTTATAACTTACATTAAAACAAAACAAGTTCCATGATAATTTAATGTTATATAAAAATTCGGCTAAAGATTGCTTGGCAATTTTTCTACTTATTTGTGCTACTTAAATGTCAGTCTTTGCTTTTTGTCTGTACTGAAGCATGCAATGGAGCTTTTCCTTTACATATGTTGTAACTTTCTTAATGAAAATTAAATATGGCAGCTTTATATTTTCAGGAAATAAGGCACTATGCTTATTTCAAATGTTCCTAAAATCTAGAAGCTAACAATATAACACAATTGCTATGACACCCTTAGAAAAAACAACTTTGCTGTTTTCTTCATTAACATCTTTGGCAACATGATGTATCCAAGAAATGTTAGAATTTTTACCATCATTCAGCATGAAAATGTAGATGCACTGTCAGCAAATGATAGAAGTTCATATACATCAGAAGGCCACTGGGTTACAAAATTTGCCTCTGAATATTTTACTTAAATTATTTCCTAGTATATACTGACAAGACATAAATTTACATTCCAAATAAAAAAACAAGATAAACACTTGCTCATTGTTGACTGGTGGTATGATGCTCTTTAATTTTCTACATTAATATATCTGGAATGGCTAAACGTTATGGGTGGGTCCCATATAAAAATACATGAGGAGCATTAAGCAGATGAATTGTTCTTTCTAGGTTGGATCTTAAACTTTGTCATACTTGGAGTTAGGCCATCTAAGTATGATAAAGCCTGAACACAACTTTACTTATAGATAAATGGGCCCACTACTTTTTAAAGATTGGTAATATATCAATACCATCTAGTGCAAAATAAATGAACTTCCATCCAGCTGGGTCAGACATTACCTAATTGATAAAAGGAGGCGTTGGTACTTACGTGATACGCTCCTTCTCATCGAGTGAAGAGTCAATCCATTGATCGGGAGATTACCCCGTCATTCATAGATCCATGTGACTGAGTGGAAGCATAAAAGGGG
>JAEANM010027007.1:0-10624 GCA_017656035.1 Myanophis thanlyinensis | reverse complement strand
TCAAAATACTCCTTCCATCTTCTCTGCACACTCTCCTCACTTGTTAGCACCTTTCCATCTTTGTCTTTAATCACCCTTATTTGTTGCATATCCTTCCCATATCTATCTCTCTGTCTTGCTAATCTTTACAAGTCCTTCTCATCTTCCCTCGATTCCAACCTGGCATACAACTCATCATATGCTTTCTGTTTGGCCATTGCCACTTCCCTCTTCACTCTAGGTTGCATTTTTTAATAATCCTGTCTACTATCTTCAGTCCTTTCTAAGTCCCACTTCTTTTTAGCTAGCGTCTTCTTCTGGATGTTATCCTGTGCTTCCTCGTTCTACTATCATGTTTCCTTATCTTCTTTCCTCCTTCCAGTGACACACCTAGCACCTTCCTACTTGTCTCAGTGATCACTTCTGCTGTAATTTCCCAGTCATCTGGGAGTTCTTCCTGACCACCCAAATCCTGTCTCACCTTCTGTCTGAATTCCTCACAACATTCTTCCTTTTGCAACTTCCACCACTTGGTCTTCTTCTCTATCTTTCCCTTCCTCTTCATCCTGACTATCAGGGTCATCCTACACATCAACATATAGTGCTGTCTGGCTACACTTTCTCCTACAATCACTTTGCAGTCATTAATCTCTCTCAGCTTGCCTCGTCTACATAGAATGTAGTCTACCTGTGTACTCCTACCTCCACTCTTATATGTAACTCTATGTTCCTCCCTCTTCTGGAAATAGGTGTTAAGTACAGCCATTTCCATCATCTTAGCAAAGTCCACCACTGTCTGTCCATCTCGGTTCCTTACTTTAACACCAAATCTACCCATCACCTCTTCATCGCCTTTGTTCCCCTCACCCACGTGCCCGTTGAAATCTGCCCCAGTCACCACTCTCTCCCCTCTGGAAATAATCTCCATCATCTCATCTAACTCACTCCAGAATCTCTCCTTCTCTTCTAACACACACCCTACTTGTGGGGCAGAACCACTGACTACATTCAACATTATACCTTCAATTTCCAGCTTCAAACTGATTACCCTGTCTGACACTCTTTTCACCTCTAAAACATTCCTTGTGATCTCCTCCTTCAGGATCATTCCTACCCTATTTCTTTTCCTATCCATACCATAATAAAACAGTTTGTATCCCCCTCTAATACTACGTGCTTTTCTACCCTTCCACCTGCTTTCCTGCACACACAGTATATCTACCTTCCTTCTCTCCATCATATCTGCCAGCTCTCTACCTTTCCCTGTCTTTGTGCCAATGTTAAGAGTCCTTATTCTCAGACATAAACTCCTGCCTTTCCTCTTCTCTCTCTGTCTACAAATGCTTCTGCCTCCTCTCCTTCTTCGACTACCAGTAGTCCAATTTCTGCCAGCTCCCTGTAGGTCAACAGCACTGGTGGAAGTCATTGTTAACCCCGGCCACGGCTGATATGGTATAGAATTAACATTGATGATTTGCATATTTATATTTGGCACGTTTTTATGCCAGATGCCCTTCCTGAGCAACCCTCTCTATTTATCCGGGCTTGGGACTGGCACAGATTTACTGGTTTGCAATCCCTGTGGCTAGACTGAAAATAAAAAAAAACATTGACCCCAAAAAAAGAAAGAAAGATGACAAGGTGAGGTGTTGTATCCAAATACAGGAAAGGGAGTACTGTCACATCTCTTTGAAAAGGCAAAGTCAATGAAATGGTCATTGGTGTATGTGGAAAAGTCTCTGATTGATGGGTGAAGGATGAAATCCACTATCTCTTAGTCCTTCCTTTGGGGCATCTGGCAGACCTTCTGCAACCCACTAGCGTAAGAAAGTTTACTCTATTGTTGCATAACTTAGAGATTTCTCTGGATCCTAATTCTTATTAAGATGGATCACTGAAAAAGTTGAGGGTTGGAAGAATTTCATCAGCAAGTTTTCCAGCTGTGTTTTAGCCCATGACATCACCCAGAGCTTTTGACATTGTAGAGGGAATGATTCCCATTACAGTTAGTCACATTTTCTTGTCTTCTTGCCAAATTCCCCAGTGATTGCCCTCAGTGTAAACAACAGAGTTATGAACAACTTGCTTTGATAACTTATGCCAGAAAGTCTGGGTGTTTTAATGCATTTTGCTACTGCTTGCTCTGAAGGATATGTCTGATGAGAAGTTGTTTTCATCTCCTTCAAATATAAAATGTTGGCTTAGCTCTTGAAAAAGGGAAATCATAGAAAAATTAGTCCTGGTTACACATATTTGATAAGAAGTGGTTCTACCCAGCATGCCATCTATGTTGATTATTCTTCTGCTTTTGCCCCATATAATTTGTGGGTTGCTAAGGTTCAAATGTCCCTTGTATTTGAATCCGGATGAAGTAAAGTTACTGAATTTCTACAGGCCAGGAGAGCATCTCATCAGTGGGATCACTAATTTCAAAACTGCTTATGATGTGTTAATCTTTTGGTTTGACACAGAACCCATGGATGATTGGATTTTGTAAGTCCCTGTGTCTGAGACATGTATCCATATCTTGTGTGTGAGTGATTGTGCTGTGAGATTGTTACAGAAGGAATGTAACATGTAAAGAAATATGATATATGAGGGGAGTCTATTGATAGTTCATATCATAGTTGGAAACTTAGCACAGGGAGGAAGAAACCTGGGAAGAAATTACTCAAACTATTCCATGTATCTTTGTCTTAATTAATTCATGGTTAAAGCAAGTTGGAAATCTCTTTTGTACTTTCCATGATTTTGTATTTACCCTTCATGCAAGTATTAAAAACTTTAGTGAATATTTCTGCAACATATTTTGTCTGTTACTTCCTTGATGTTGGGGAAGAACTTCATATTCCTAAGCTTAAAATGCTTAACTGGGCATTCTGTCCCTTCTCAGTTTCCCTTTCCTTGTCTCTCCAGATTTCCAGACTAGAAAAGTAGATTTCAGCAAAATGAAGGAATTTCTTTCTTTCCATTCAGAAGAGTCTGAGCCTGAATGCCATCTGCAGGTTTATCACATTGCATGTAGATTCTGCACTGCAGTTGGAACTGCAATAAATGAACAATTTATTCTTGCTGTGCCCAAATCTACTTAGTCGAAGTTTTGTGAGTTACAGCTGCTACAAAATGAACTAGAACCCACTCTACTATAAAGTTAAACACTGAATGAAATACTCCTCAGTCTGAATAGAAAAACAAATGAGGACAGGAGGGTAAAGGGAGCAGGGCAGCGGTGAAATTCAGCAGGTTGTAGCAGGTTCACTAGAACCAGTAGTAAATTTTCTAAGCAGTTCAGAGAACTGGTTGTTAGAAGAAATCTTTTGTTTTTTTCCACTTTAAAAGGTTAATCCTGTAAGGAAGGGAGGAAAAAACATTCTGGTGTTGTTTCTAGCCTAATTTTTATTGCTCTGCTTACAGAAACTGCCCACCCAGTCACATGACACCCCAGCTATGCCCACAGAAGCGGTAGTAAAAATATTGAATTCCACCATTGGAGCAGAGTAGATGTAAGAGTCTCTTCTGAATAGCAGGGCTTATTGCTTAAATTAGTAAAGCACCTGCTGGGTAAGATGGATGGAGGATGATCATGAGATGATTTATTTTTGGTTTGTTAGACCCCTGGGTCTAATACTGACTGCTCCCATGTAGGTCTATTTGGCTCTTCCTCAGCAGAGAAGGTGTCCGGATGCAGGTAATGGCTTGTAAACTATTGAATATATTTGCAGGGAGACAAATTGAGTTTTTGGTGACTATAAATTAGGTCATTTGGGTTTTAAATCAGCCAAAGAACTTAGACACAGAAGTTTTTTTGATAGACATTTATTACTATTACAATCAAAAGAGAAACTTTTAAATATGTTGTTCTGACGGAATGTAGAGTGGAAATGTAATGTACTCATATTTCCAGAACAAGCATCACAGAGTACTGGAAAGTCCTGTCCTTCCTTTTTGCCTTTGAGGAGATTAACAAAAACCCCCAAATCTTACCCAATATCACCTTGGGCTACAATATTTATGATAATGGTGTCACTACAAAACGAACTTCGGAGGCTTTGCTGGATCTGCTATCAAAGGGAGAAGCAGATGTTCCAAATTACAGCTGTGGAAAGAGGAAAAACACTCTGGTGGTTTTTGATAGAGTCGATGCAGACATGTCCATTCATATCTCAAGTTTGCTGAATCTCTACAAGATCCCTCAGGTAGATGACTGGTGTGACTGCTTGGCTATTTGAAAGGGGACAGGTTCCCCAATGGCTGTGATGAGCACCAAAAGTTGGGGAAGAAGGGTCAAGAATCTGAATTAGATGTGAATTGCCTGAGATTCTTCTACCAAACAGATTGGAGGATCCCATGGGCTATTTGGGGGAAGAAAACTTGTCAGGGTTATATGGTGAAGGTTGCAGTGAGAAAACTGCAGTGTTTGAGCAGGGAAGCTCGATCCTGCTTGTCTTCTTTGCAACCTGCATACCAGAAAAAATGTACAGAAACAGAGCAACAAGAATAAATTCTGCTCAAGACTGAGAATAAACATGCAATTCTGACTGTACCATGTTTGGGAACTCAGTCTTGCAGAATAGGCAGCAATTTAACACTATTTATATATACCAGAAATTAAACTAAATTTACGCAAGAATATTTCCTGTCTGTGCATAATGTCACCTAGCACGGCATGCATAATAATTTACAGATTGGTTTTAAGGGGTGGGGGGGTGGGTGGGGTTGGAGGACTAAAGTTTTTTTTATTCTTTTTAAATTTAATTATTTCCTGTTTCAGTATTACTAATTTTGCTTTGTTTTTTATTGAGCAGATAAAAAAATTCAAATTGTTTTTCATATTCATATCTGTGTATATATACACAAACAAATGTACAAATATACAGATAGATATGTATGTATATCATGAAAAACATGATGGAAATTACAGTAGCAAGTAGTTTATCTGAAGATCAAAACGATTATTGTAAAATAAATACTGTTTGTTTAAATATTTAATTTAAATAATTGATTTAATTATTTAATTTAATATAACTATTTAAATGTACATTAAAACTTGACCTAGTACAGTGATGGTAAACCTATGGCATGCGTGACAGAAGTGGCACTCTGAGCCCTCCCTGTGGGCACACATGCCTTCTCTCCAGCTCAGCTCTACCCTGTTTCTCCATGGCATTTCTCACTGTGATTTGCAGGGAAACAGAAGTTTTCCTGCAAACAAACAATGAATCAGAATTTTGCAAAAGAAAAATAACTGCTGGTGTTGTGATGCTCTGCCTCCTGCCAGCCAGCTGGTCTTTGAGTGTGAGATGCACATGCATGCTTGCAGTTTGGGTATCTAAAATGTTTGCCATCAATGACCTAGTACAATGTTTAGTTCTTATAAACGTCACACATTTATTCTTCTTTTCAGGTCCGTTCCACTTTTCCTCCCCTGGTTTTGAGGGACAGACAACAATTCCCTTTTTTTTACTCTACTTTTCCCATTGAAACAAATCAGTATCTAGGGATCCTCAAAATCCTCCAGTATTTCAAGTGGACATTGACTGCACTGCTTGCTGCAGATACCAAAAATGGAGAGAAATTTCTGAGACTCTTCACACCTATACTTGACCAGAATGGTATCTGTGTTGTTTTTACACTGACCATTTCAGAAAATTTATTTGATCATAAGGAGAAGGATGCTGGACTTTTATATAGAAAACTTCAAATCTTTATTTACCATGCTGAGCTTCAAACCTTCGTGAATGGATTTTATACCACACTAAGTTTCCTGATGAGAAAGGAGGGATACATTGTAGGAAAAGTTTGGATCATAACATCTATTTGGGACCTCTCTTTCCGGATGTCATTTACTCCAAGGTTCAATGAAACAAGCTACCGTGTATTTTCTTTTCTTAGTTGCACAAATAAAAAAACAAATTATGATGATTTTGAACAACTTAAGCCTTTAATAGAGAGATATGTGGATGAAATCTACTTTTTTTCCTATTCAAAGCACCCCCTATCCGTGAAAGGCTGGGCAAGTTGCAGAGAAAAAGAAAAACGGAGGCCAATGTCTCAAGAATTGAGGGAAAGGATTCTGTCCCTGGATGGCTACCACATTTACCACACAGTCTGGACAGTTGCACATGCATTACATGCAGCTTATGCACTCCAGTCCCAGAGAAGGGCCACAAAGAATGGAAACAGATCAGGAGTTCAAAGACTGAAGCCTTGGCAGGTACTTTCCTTTTCCATCACAAAGATTTCTGCTGAAGGGGAGAATCCAGGCTTCCATTTTGGCATTTTAGATGTCTTTATGGAGATTTAGCATAAACCAATTATTACATTTAATTTTGTTTTTATCTGATTGTATGAAGATGGAGAATTATATCGTGTCCAGATTCATCTTCAACTGGCAGAGCTTCTGCAGCTTGCCATTAAATTAATATAAGCACTTATTTAGTATCTGACTGAGGGTTATCTGCACTTCATCCTCAGTCTATGAGTGAGACAGTCACCAGTCATGTTTAGCTGCATTGGTGCTAAAGTTGCCTTGCATTCTTTATTCTGAAAGCATCTGAAGGCAGCTTTTAGGTATCCCAAACATATTAGCCTGGTTCACCCATGACCTGGAAGCGAGGTCAAGTCACTGGGAAATGACTGAGAGGAGGGACAAATATCAGACCATCGTTGGTTGGTTCCAGATCCAGGATGGGTGGGAAGGTCTTCAGATTAGTTAATTTAACCAACTTGGTTAACCCCTTAACCAAGTCTTGAGTTACAAAAAAGACATCTGTGGAATCAGTAGAATTCAGATCTCAATTCCACATTCCTATTTTCTTCAACTGACTCATTTCTCTGATGTTTTAGCTTCACCCTTTCCTGAACATCTCTCAATATTACAATAATTCCATAGAAGGAATCTATTTGAACGAGAAAGGGGACCTGGCAGCTGACTTTGACATCATGTACTGGGTGAGATATCCCAATTGGTCTCTTTACAAAATGAAGGTTGGGAGTCTGGAAAGAAAGGGATGCTCAGAAGACAAATTCAATTTCAGAATGGACCAGGATATAATCAGGAGGGCCACAGAAGTTGATGCGGTAGGGTATATAATGTCTTTTATTTGACATATTGTATATCTTGATTAAATTCGGTTCTTTTTTCCCAAGCTAGCTTCTCAAGTGTGTGTCAAAACGATCTCTTCAGCTATAGAATTCAGGGTTCCTTTTATGACTTGTTTGTTAAATCCATGGCTGAACCAGAGATGTTCCTCATGGATTTTTGGAGATTACTGAGACATTCCTGTCCCCAAAGTGTTTATCATATGCTACGGAACAGAACATGGCAGCTTCTGTGGAAAGATTTGGATCTTAAGACCCTTCACAAGTTCACTGATGTTCATTATCATAGCCAATATCCCACTCAAGAAAACAGAACAGAAAAAAACCTTATAGATGATTTTGATTATAGATGATTTCATAGACAGATTCAAAAAGAGTACAGAAATATTTTTGCCTTCTTCCATTGAGATCCTGATGAGGATCCTATCCTAGTACCACTTTATAAAACCTAGGTAAGACCCTATCCAGCTTCCTCACATCAGCAAATTTGTATCGATGCTAATATTTAAGTCGGCATATAGAATTATATTGGGACATCTGGATGAATGTGAGCTAGTTTCCCCTCATTCTACATTTTTATGATAAAAAGATAAAAACCGAAAAGAACCAAGGAATAGGTTCTATGAAAGAATCCTGCTCAATCCTTATCCCCACTTATATTTTGCAGAAATGAAATAAACGAATTCCAATTTTAAACAGTGGACAGGTGTACAGAGGCATAGAATGAAAATCACATGAAATATTAGTACCACTTTATAAAAACTAAGTAAGATCCGAGCTCAAATACTGGATCCTCTTTTGGTCAGCACAATACAAAAGATGTTGAGATGTCAGAAAAAATGCAGAGAAGAGCAACAAAGATGATTAAATATAGATACAGATTAACAGAGTTGGAAGGGACCTTGTAGGTCATCTAGTCCAAACCCCCTGGCCAAGCTCATCCTTCACCATTTCTGACAGATGGCAGTCCAGTTTCTTCTTGAAAGCTTCCAGTAGTGAAGCTTCCACAACCTCTGAAGGCAAATTGCTCCATTGATTCATTGTTCTCACTGTCAGAAAAATTCTCTTTATCTCCAGGTTGAATCTCTCCTTGTTCAGTTTCCATTCATTATTCCTTGTCTGGATTTAGGTGCTTTGGAAAATAGCTTGACCCCCTCATCTCTATGGCGACCCCTCAAATACTGGAACACTGCTATCATGTCTCCCGTGGTCCTTCTTTTCACTAGACTAGCCATGCCCAGTTATTGCAACCATTCATCATATGTTTTAGCCTCCAGTTCCCCCGTCATCTTGGTTGCTCTTCTCTGCACTCTTTTTTGAGTCTCAACATCTTTGTTATAGTGTGGAGAGCAAAACTGGATGCAGTACTCTAGGTGTCATCTTACTAAGGCTTTATAGAGTGGTATTAGTACCTCACTTGATCTTGACTGTATCCTTCCATTAATGCAATTTAGGATTGCATTGGCTTTTTTGGCTGATGCCACAAGTTCCTATTTAATTGGTTGTCCATTAAGACTCCAAGATTCCTCTCAAAGTAACTGCTCTTAAGCCAATATTCAGCCAGTCTTTATGTGTTCTTTTGGTTTTTCATGCCCAAGTGTAAGATTAAAGGTCTGTAAACTAAAACATATGAAGAACGGTTGCTGGAACTGGGTATGGCCAGTCTAGAGAAAAGAAGGACCAGGGGTGACATGATAACAGTTTTCCAGTATTTGAGGGGCTGCCATAAGAGGTCAATTTATTTTTTATAGCACCAAAGGACAGAACAAGAAACAATGGATGGTAACTAATCAGGAAACAACCTGAAACTAAGGAGAAATTTCTGACAGTGATATCAATTAACCAGTGGAACACCTTGCCTATTGAAGCTGAGATAACTTTTGTCATTATCTTTGTCTTTCTGATATTAAGACTCAATCCTTTTGTTCACTTTCATCCTTGATTTTCCAGATTATTTTTCCCAGGTTTCCTTATTTTCAGTCAACGGCGTTGAATCATCTGCATATTTAGAAGCAGAAAATGAAAAGCTGGGACACCAATTTGCTTGGATCCCTCTGTTTTACCTCACATTTCCTAGGGACATCAGCTCCAGTTTTTTCACTGAATTCTCCTTTTCTTTATCTTTAGCCCCTGCCAAGTTCTCGGTGTGTGGATAGCTGCCTACCTGGTTTTGTCAGGTTGCTGGACTCCATGAAGCCAGTTTGCTGTTACAGGTGTGTTCCTTGTGCAGAAGGGACCATCTCCACTCAGGAAGGTGGGTGAAGTGGGGTCATGTGATCACCACTTGCCAGCTCCAGTCAAGCACAATAAATGTGAGAAGACAGATTTGCTTAATGACTGCATTGATCTGCTTAATAACTGTGGCAAAAAAGATTATAAAATGGACCAAAACTCACTTAACAACTGCCTTGCTTAGCAATGGAAGTTTGAGGCTCAGTTGCGGTTATATGTTGAGGACTATCGGTAGTTATGTTACATAACTGTTATGATCTAAAACCATTTTAATTAGAATGTTTCAAATCATCTGTACATCAAGTTTTAAACAGTATAAGAACATTTCAATTTAAAGAGGAGAAATCTTGATGTAGAGTTTTGCGAAAATTTGAGTCAATGGTTTCATCAATTTTTTTTGTTAAGGAAACTGCCCTTTTCCTATGCAGGCCACAGATCATGAAATCACTCCTTGAAGAAGATTTATGTTTGTGACAGTGTACTGACCAGAAATGAACTGACATTAACTGACATAACTGGCCAACTAGAGGAAAGAAGAAGGAAGGAAAGACACCAATTTAGAGGGAAACCACCACAACATGAAGTCTCATCTTCGACAGCCTATACTGTTAGGAAATGTTTTTCTTGTGGGGCTGAGGGACATATAGTTAGATTCTGTAGCAAGGCAAAACAACAGATTTCCATAGCAGTGAAGAAGTTGGGTGTTGTGTTTTTTCTTTGCAGATGCCAAACAGTGTGAGAGATGCCCTGATGACCAGCACCCCAACAAGGAGAGAATTCAGTGTGTTCCTAAGGTGATAGTCTTCCTATCCTACACAGAAGATTTGGGGATCATACTTACTTCCTTTGCTTTATTTTTTTCTTTGTGCACCAGCTTTGTTTTAAGCATATTCATTAAGCATATGGAAACTCCAGTAGTCAAAGCCAACAACCGGGACCTGTCCTACCTGATCCTCATTTCCCTCCTGCTTTCCTTCTTATCTTCCTTTCTGTTCATTGGCCAGCCAAGGAAAGCCACCTGCCTTCTGCGACAAGCAGCCTTCAGCATCATTTTCTCAGCGGCTGTCTCTTCTCTCTTGGCCAAAACCATCATGGTGGTGCTGGCCTTCCTAGCCACCAAACCAGGGAATAGAGTGAGGAAATGGTTGGGGAAGTCTTTGAGTAACTCTATTGTCTTTTCCTGTACTGTAGTCCAAGTTCTGATCTGCAGTATCTGGTTGGGTACATCTCCCCCGTTTCCAGATTCAGATATGCATTCCCAAGCAGGAGAGATTGTCCTGCAGTGCAATGAAGGCTCAGTCACCATGTTTTA
>JAEANM010027006.1:0-10625 GCA_017656035.1 Myanophis thanlyinensis | reverse complement strand
CCAGTATTTACAGAGACACAGCAACTCCAGTCACACTTCTTGCCCTGACTTGAAGCAGAAGGCACCAGCCTGAAGATATTGCTCTTTGCTTTCAGCTAAATAATCATTGGACATAATGTATGTATTTATTCAAAATGGGTGTAGTCTTCATTTACCATGCATAAAAACATCTCACCTTTTTCCTTTTTGAATGTTCAAGAGCGGAGGGCGATTCAGTTCTATTATTCTGGTTTAAAATAATGCTTTACATTGATTCAAATATTAGGCTATAATTCTAGATGAAAAAATGTTTACATTTAAGAATTTACCTGGTTACTGATAGCATATTCAAGAACTCTAAACCATTCCGTAATAGATATGTCACTGTCTGATTGAATTAATAGTTCAGTTCCCTGGCGTGTTTTCATCTTTAAAGTAAAAGAAATCGTCACATTAGAATCAGGATTTATATTTTATGTGTTCCCGAAAAATATCCTGATACCACAAAAACAACACATATAATATATTCTGAAATGATCCCAACTTGCTTTTTGCCTCTATATGTTCTTGTATAATTTACAATAGTAATGGTGGCTCGGGATCTCTTTTTCCTACAATGTTTACCTCTATCACATTTTTCTTGCTCGATTTGTCCTTTGAAGCCCAGTCAATAGAAGCACCTTTGAGATCCACTGTGAACTCTGGTTTAGACTGATTGACACCAAACTTCTGAAATATTAACAAAAATGCATTAAGGACATAGATGAAAATGCTATTAGAAAATACTCTTGTGCAATATATTTAAAAGACTGTTTTATCATCATAAAATATATAGGATGTTGTCCTTACAAGTGATCTTTGACTTGTAATTATGATTATGATTAAGCCCAGAAATATGGCCATAAGTCATGCTGGTTATTAAGCAGATCACCATGTGACTGTGCCAGGCTTTACCACTTTTGCAGTGTTTGTTAAGCAAATATTTCCATTATTAAACTAGCACCACAGTCATTTAAGCAAGTACAGTGAGCATTGAGCAAATCCATTGTACCTATGTAGTTCTGGGTAGATCTTCTGTAACTTTGAGCAGTCATAAATCAAGGACTACCTGTACTTAAAATAATAAATTGTTTGCTAGGTTTCCTATTTTAATATGAGTACTTTGTTCTCCTCTTCCTCTTGCCAGTTCCTCCTTTTCTTTATGTTAAGACCTATAATATGTTTGTACTGGCTAGAAGAATAGGGGAATTTTTTTAGAAAGTTTCACAAAAATGAGTAAATTTATTGCCATTGAAATATCTTTGGACCGTTGGAGATATCAAAACATAGCAATCAAGACTTTTGGAAAGGGTATCAGTATTTGGATAGATTACTAGGCATATGATTACTGTTAAATCTAGGGGACAAGGGCCACCGCTTTAAAACAAAACATTTTGAAATACACAAAATCGTCCAATGATACATGGAAGGAAAATGAGTTTACCTATACCAAGACCTATTAAATATACTGGAAGTGTCGGTGACCCTACAATCAATGACTGTACTAACATTTCAAATTAAATTATATTTATTATAGTGATTTTTGATGTATAATTGAAAATCGGCAAGGAAGCTGGCTGAGAAACAGGTTAAGTGGAAAACTCCTTCACAGATATTTTCAAAAGAAGCTTGTATGATGCTTTCAAAAGGAAATCTTTTACTACCAATCAGAACAAGCATATGGGGAAACATCAGCTTATTAGATTGTTAAAATTCTTGTATTCAGATAGAAAAACTCTGTAACCCTGCCAATTATTCAGTCCAAAATGTGAGACAAAATGCTACACAAGGAACTTTTTTATTTTGCCTTAATCAAAATTGGAAGTTGGATACTTATGATAATCATTAGATCACATTTGAGTTCCATTGAAGTTCGCCTTGGCAATTTGAACTGAAAAACCGCTTCTCCTTTAATGAGATAATTTACATTCAATTAACTTCTAAACTAATAAAGGAACAGCCATTTCCATGAGTGCAATTATTTTTTATTTTAATCCATGAGAGTCAATTCCACGTTACTGCAGTTTATTCCAACTCATGTGAGTCATATAGTGTAGCTACGTATAAGTGTACAACCATGTTTCCTCGAAAATAAGATCGGGTCTTATATTAATTTTTGCTACAAAGACGCATTCTGTCTTATTTTCTGGTTAGGTCTTATTTTCGGGAAAATACGATGCGAAAATGCATCCATCTGGCCAACAATCTTAATTGGGGCTTATATTTTAGATAGGGCTTATATTACCAGCACCCTGTAATCACTGTAACAACACCCTGTAAAAACACTGTAACAGCCCGAAGGAGAAAAAGTGATCTGCAAAATACATTTTTAGAAAACCTGACAATATTTTTAGCACTTACCCAACCAGTTCCACTTCCTTGAGTCTTGGTAAATAGTAATGAGGAACCTTGTAATACTGCCCAAGATGACATCCAATTCTTTCTATAAAGGAGGTAAATATTTATATAGTTAAGAATGCAGTGCCAAAATTACCCAATGGTAACTCAGCAAGCAGTATTGTTGTACTTACAGGCATACCTCTTACTAACAAAGAAAACACTTGTTAAAATCATAGAAATATGAAGATTACAGAAAAATATATACTGTGTTCCCCTGAAATAAGCCCTAGTTTTATTTTTACCTGTGCACCCAAAATAAGCCCTTCTCCCAAAATAAGCCCCAGTTAAGCTCGATCTGAAGCCCTATTATTGGATGTAGAGGCTTCTGCTGGCAAAACAGAAGCCACAGAGTGACATACATGTCAATCCAGACCTCGTTTCTTGGCTGCAGAAGCCTTTCATTGAAGGCCTCTGATAGCAAAATGGAGGCCAGGGGTGATGCAATCAAGTGGTGGCAAGGGCTACAGAAGAAGTGGGCCAGCAGCAGGCTCCTGCTGGGAAGGGCTGTTGATGCCCACCACCACAAGTTGAGTCAGTGGAAGATACCCCCCCCCTTTTTGGGTAGCAAAAAAAGAATATATAAGACTGGGTCTTATTTATAAGTCTATAGTCCAAAAAGATGTAAATGAAATGGTTCAGTATCTATAAATTTCATAATGATTTTTTTTGTAAGATAGCATGAAATAGAATCTAATGAAAGTTAAGCTAGTATTACATTTAAGGCTTGAGACTGCAATTTTAAGTCTTCAGCTCATCACACTTCTTAGAATGATTTAGATTGTAAATTTTAATTAACTTCTTAATTTCCACTGGAATTAATGGGATTTGCTTTGATACATATGTTAATAATATTCTGTCACACTGATTATTTCACACATTAGTATGACACTTGAACAAATCAAAACTATCACTTGAAAGAACTTGAATTCCTAAAAAATATTTAGCATGTACTCTGAAGTAAATTTATATTAATTTTTACTCAATAATTTTTGATACCAAAAAACCCCGAGACTTCAAAAGTTATAAACACTATGGTGGTACTTACCGGACTTTTTTTCCATTTTCTGTAATTTTAGTTACATTTAATAATCCATACTTCTCTTGATCCTGGAGAAGAGAAGAAAAAGAAATTTAATAAAGATTTCTGTTCCCTTAAAGAGAAAATGAGTTATTTCATTTTATATGTACTCTCCAGAAGGGTAAAACAAATGGAGATTTGAGTTTCAAATAGAACTGCCTGAATTTTATCTAACTTTACAATACTAATATAAACCTATTTAAAAGCACATTTCATAATGTTCAGTGTAGATTACTCACAGGTAATCACAATTCAGTAGAGGATTGTCTCTGGGCAGAATAATCCTAGTTTATGCCTAGTGGTATAATCTAAAAAAATATTGCCAGAGGAAAAAGCACCCCCCTCCCTTCAGAATTCTATGATTACTACTAGAAATAGACTCTCTCAAGTCATTTAAACCACAAAAGGAGTTGTTTTTTTTGCTCCATTAATTTTAAAAGACAATCAACTTTGTGTTTGTTTTCAATGTTCCAACTGAAAATAAAAGAAGCTCAAGGTCCACCAGATGTGCCAGATATATATTAAAAGATACTATGGATTTCCATGATCCCCAGTGTGCTCTTAGTTGTGCCCTCAACCTATGGCTAATCTGGGTTGGCATATAATTGGCACAGATTAATTTCATTGATTTAATTAATTGATTTAGAACGCAGGCACAGATTTGAATGTCTCAAACTCTTAACCTGGATTAGGAGGCATATTCTGTTAAAATTCTGAGAAATCAATAATTTATAACAAATGTTATTAAATTTATCCCAATATGCAGACATATGTAAAATTATATACATACATATATGTGTGTGTGTGATAGATATAGATGGAGGAAGGGAGGGAGGGTGGGGGTAGAGTTAATAGAATCTCAAATATTTGTATTTGTACTGACTGTGATTTGATGTCTTGGTGAGGAAGGAGAGGATCCATTCTCAGGAAATGCAGTTTTTGCAGGAAAAGGGAAATCCTAAAAAAAGAGAAATTCATTTAATTATTTATATAAGGGAAATAAAACAATGTCAAAACTTCTGGACTTTTAAACAGATGGAAAAGATAAGAAAAGATAGGACTACCAAAACAGTGGAATATGAATGAAGATGATTTTTATTCTATTGATGAAGAGTTTTATTCTACTGATTAGCTTATTTTTGTCATTTATTTTTGTAAGAGCTCAGATTTAGTTGTCTGCTAAAATAATCCACAAATAAATCATATTTCAAATACTAACTTGCTCCTAATATTTTGGCAACAAGCAAGACTTCAGAAGTATTAACTGAGAAATATAAATTCAAGAAGTAATTTTAGAAGCTATATTACTAGGAATGTTTATAATTTGCCTTTCAGTCTAAATGACTTGCATCTTTTACAGAATAGAGTTGATTTTTTACAATTAAGTATGATTTATATGTTCTAGGGCTGTGCAATGCTTCAGGTCCAATCTCAAAGAGGTGCTTCAAAGCACAAAGGACTGTTTTTATGCAACACCTTTAGTCAGCCATCCCCTTTCCTGGGATGGGACTGGGGTCCTGGGAAAAGCACAGCTGCTTAATGGGGTTGCAGGTAGATCCTATGTCACTTTTGCATGCCAAAGAACTCTTTAAAGATTGCAACCCATTTATATATTGGATGTGAGCTGCTGCTCAGCCCTAGCATTCCAATCATCGTAAGTTATTAATTGGTCAATAAAAAGCAAAACATATTTACAAATAAATACTGTTGCATATATACATTTGTAACTTGTCTTTCATCTAAGAAACTCAGGAACATTTACATTAACCTTCTCCTAATTTTCATCTTTACAAAAATAGTCTATGAAGTAGGTTGGGTTGGACAACATGTAATAAATCTGAAGTCACCCAGTGGATTTCATAGTTCATTAAGGGCCTAAACTTAGTCCAAACTTAAAACTAGCAACAACCAGTGGGATGCTCTTGCTTCCATTGATACTGCTTATTATTGTTTAACTTTGGTATACTTTCATTGCTTGGTATTGTGTATTCCTTATCTTGTCTACCGTACTCTGTTACCTTTTGCTGGTTGGGATGCATTTTAACATTTTAAACACGATTCCTCAAATACCTACTGACTTCAGAGAGATAAAGCAAAAAAGCAATTATTAGGGATCCATTTGAGATAACATATTTCTAAGCTCTGAAAACTAAGGTCTTAATTCACATATATTCTCAACAACTTTTTTAAAAAATATTTGGAGTAAGCAAATACAGCTTTTCATATTTTTTTTAGTTAATACTAGGTTCTATATCTGAATTTAATGCAAGTTATTTCCCAAAAGTAGAAAAAAATATTTGAAATGAAGCGATTATATTGCATGCAGATATCAATATGGTATTAGTCTTTAAGGAAATCAGTGTGATTATGTAGTAAGTAGGAAGCCAAATGGTTATTTAAACTATATCTACCTTGTCATTTGTGTCCAACACAACACAGCTGTGCCTCCATTTTGTTAAAACTATTGGTTCTTGAAGTCTCCTCTCCAAACTTCTGCTTTTAACTATTTCTTTTTGCTGTTGTAGTGAAGCATTATACTAATGAAAAAAACCATATGTAAATGTAATTAAATCTGCACTAACAACAAAACATAATATATGTACAATCTACTAGAAATAATTTAAAGTAGTATTTTCACTAATTTCAAGCAGAGTATTATATACCTCTCTTCTAAAGAATTGAAAAAAATATCTACTATTGTGGACCTTTGTTACATACAATAGTATTTTAGTCTTTAAAAAGCCCTATAAATTAATCTAACAATCCTGGCTGGACACCTAAAATTATTATTTTTGTCACTCATCATACACATCAGGCCTTTGGCATATATACCTGACTATACAAGAATGGCATTTACTATTGCAGGAAACAAGAGACAAATCAAATAAAGACATCTATGCACACTGAATGGCTAGTTCCAAAAGGCTGTTTTTCAATCAAAATGAAGAACTGCCATTTTCTTTTTCATAACCTTATGGTGTTTTGTATCTGTTTTATAATTTGCATACTCTCCTTATATTCACAATAACAGGAAAATGTGGAACCAGCAGCAAAATACAGTATATTTAAATTACTTGGTTCTCACAACTGCAATTGGGACTGGCAACTCTATCATTAAACGATGTGGTCACAAAGTAAAATATCATGATCACACTATCTTACAATCCAGTTGTGGCTGTGGTTAAACTAATTACTCATGGTAACTAAGCAAGGAAACAACATGTGACTGCCACTTGTGGATTCTTACCAACTTCCCCATTGACTTTGTTGGAAGCCAGCTGTGAAGGTAACAAACAATGATCTCACGACTAATGATCAATCACTGTATGCCAATTGCCAAGTGTCCAAATTGTGATCACATGCCTGTGAGGTGGCTGCAATGGCCATAATTTTGAGGACTAGCCATACATTTGTTTCAGTGTTCTTGTAACTTCAAACAGTTATTGAATGAGAGGGTGGTAAGCTATTGATTATTTATTTAGTCAATTAAATTAAAAGAAGCTCCCACACCAAGTTTTTTTAAAATTTTTTAAAAAAGTTATCTTGATACAAAACTAAAAATACAGTTCTGGTTGTAATTGTTTACTTACATTTGGCAAAGTCCATTCTGATCGTGTCCCATCTGCATTGTAATAGTATGGCCGACCTTGTTCGTCTACATGTTTTACCCACTTCAGAAAAAAATAAAATAGTGATTACTTTAAAAAGCAGAATAAACATATTTCATCTTTAAATACTGTCCTTTCAGTCAGCTGAAAAAACATAATTTTTGTAACAGATATTGTAGATGTATTTGTTTGTTATTCTCAACCTTGGTAACTTTAAAACACATGGACTTCAACTCCCAGAATTCCCCCAGCCAGCACAGAGTTGGAATTGAAGTCCATGTGTCTTAAACTTGACAAGGGAGTTAAAGTCCATGTGTCTTAAACTTATCACAGTTGAGAAATACTGAAATAGGTAATTTCCTGTCCTTACTACTTAACAACATTAACAAGTATTGAAGGTCCAATTGGCAAAAAAAAGTTCAGGACCACATTGGTTGGAAACATACAGAAGTGGTCTTTATCCTACAGTGGATAGACAATGGCTAAAATGATGATGATTACTATGACTGCTTAACTGTCTCATCAATCCTAGAATTTTTTTTAGAAACTGCGCTTTTAAAATTTAAATATAGTGTTTTATACATGTAAATGAATTGATAGGTACTCATCTGTTCAATTTCACAAAGTACCTATTTCAAACCCATTTTAGAATTATTCTTCAATAAAAAAAGCTCCTGTAGTATAATAGCCAGATGAAATGTAATTGTTGAGGACAAGACATATTCATAGTTCAGAGATGAAAATATCACTAAAACAGGGGTATCAAAGTCGATTTCATTCATTTCATTCACATCAGAGTTGTGGTTGACCTTTGGGGGGGAGAAGGGATGTGGCAAGGGAGGGCGTGGCCAGTTCAATATCACTTGTGTCGGGGGTACCTATGGCAACCCGAGCGCTCTGCCAGGAAAAATTGAGCTCGGGAGGGCCGCAGGCTCCCTTTTAGCTGGCAGAGGGTTGCAGGAGACCATTGCAGACGAAAATGGAGCTCAGGACCCCATTTTTGCTGGCCGAAGCACCATAGGCTGATGCTTTGCTGGTTCCAAGGCGGCCCCACAGGCCAGATGTAAGCACCATGCAGGCCAGATTTGGCCTAAGGGCCTTGAGTTTGACACCCCTGTACTAGAGTAATAGCAACTTTGCAGGAAATGAAAAACTAAGAATATATTCTTAGGTCTTGTTTCTGACATTAGGAAGATATATAGATGGTCCTTAATTTATAAATGTTACAATGGGACTGAAAAAAGTGTCTTACAACTATCCCTCACAGCACTTTGGGTGCCTGGCAATCAGCATGTATTTATGACAACTGCAGAATACCAAAGTCATGTGATCGCCATTTGCAAACTTCCCAGGTGGTTCCAGGGCTGCCCCGCAGGCAGATCTAAGCAAAGTTTCTAGCAAAGTGTTGAGCCCGAAGTTGAGATATGTGTAGCCATCATTGTAATCCTTTATTCCTTTTTCTTCGGGCTCGCCACATTCTCTAGGTTGGGAGGAGAGAATAGATAGAGAGAATTGTTTTGGCTCGGTGACATTCTTTCCCGTGGGAACAGAGACTGTCTCTGCAGATGGCTGAAGGTGGAGTCTGAAGACACTGAATGATGTTGAAACTTATTTTATTAGTAAATGTGACTTTTGTATGATAGTTCTACTTTACAATATTATGTGATATAATTCCGATTTGTGTCAGATACGAAATTACCACAGACTTTGCCAATTTGATGTTTAGCTA
Organism: Myanophis thanlyinensis; assembly: GCA_017656035.1. Taxonomy (NCBI): domain Eukaryota; kingdom Metazoa; phylum Chordata; class Lepidosauria; order Squamata; family Homalopsidae; genus Myanophis; species Myanophis thanlyinensis. The sequence continues at coordinate 1,792 of JAEANM010027006.1, read as the reverse complement.
AATAAAAGAACTTCATTTTTGAAGATGGACTTTGGGGTTTCATCACTTGGAAGCCTGATACAAAGTCAATGTGAGAAATCTGGATTCATTTCATGGATGTGTGTTTTGCTTAGCAACTGTGACAAACAAAGGTTGCAAAACTGGATGCAATTCACTTAACAACTGCCTTACTTAACAACAAAAATTCTGGTCCCAACTGTAAGTCAAGGACTATCTGTACAATCAGCAATGATAAAATTTTTATTTTCAACACAAGTAGAAGCTAAACATTGTTTTAAAAGCAGTTGTTAAACACAGAAACAGACAAATTCATAAGAAATAGGAGGCACTAATCAAATATTATTGGTAGTTGTAAGTCATACCTATTGGAATTAATATTAACTAAATTTCTATCACTTTGGCAGATACGTGATGAAGAACTGTACCTTTTCATTGGTGAGGTCACTGGTATATTGGGTTTGGCCATGTTCATCCATCTCCTCTGACCAGCCTTTGGGAGGAGAATCATACTCAGTCTGGCTGTTACAAGGATTGTGAGAGTTTTCTTGTGTTGAAATTGTCTACAACAAATAGTCAAACACGGAAATATTGAGAACTGACATTAGTTTAAACTCTATAAAAGACTGGAAACTGTAACACTAAAACTTTGAACAAAGAATGCATTCTAACATGAAACAGCTGAAACTTAAACAGCAACACAGTTTAATCTTATTACTTATGGATAGATTACTTTTGTAAAAGATTAAAATCCTGTTCTTTTTATGTGTGTGTGTCAAAGATAGCTTAGTTTTGAAGCAAAGATTATGACCTAATCTGTACAATTAGCTCCACTAACAAAAATATGAGCTAAAGCAACACTTCAAACCATCAAGGATTTGCTTAATTCTTAATTCTATTGCTCTGCTTTCTTCCCTAAACATTATCTACAGGATATTTAAAATTTTTTTGTTCCTCCTTATATGTGGGTTTCCGAATCTGGAAGTCTGATTTCTACATTTTAGCATGTTTTTAACAAAATTTAAAAAGAAGCCACTACTCTTGCTTTCTTTCTCCTGATATATATTATTAAGTTATCCCTAGCATCATATAAATTCAAAATGCAAAATAATTTAAAGGGAGAAAAGTTAACAGAGATAAACTAAAGAATTAATAAATGCATTTAAAAACAATAAAAAGTTGTGAAACTTGAGTATGCCTAATTATTACATAAGTTGCTCAATTTGCTCATGAATGGACTAACATTCAACCATAGCAGTTGTGGAAAGGAAACTTTAACTTATAAAGAAGGACAAGATGAGTTTTTGTGATTTAAATAAACCCAATTTAAAATGCAAGGTAGATCCAGAAATCTTAAAATGGACCACGATGATCCAAGACACTGAAACAGAAGACATACTTATTATTGTGTACTTATTCGGTCAGAAAAATTAGGTCTTTTCACATTAACCTATTATTTAAATAAATGGATCTAATTTGTTATCATTCTTCAAGCAAAGGCCCAGGGGCCACAAGAATTAGTATTAGTACTAATTAGTAATTAGTAGTAATTAGTACTGTTACTAAGGGCCCAAAACATATAAGGAAGTATTACAGAACAGAACAGAACAGAACAGAAGAGAACAGAACAGAACAGAACAACAGTATTGGAAGGGACCTTGGAGGTCATCTAGTCCAACCCCCTGTTTAGACATGAAACCTTATTCCATTTCAGATAAATGTTCCGATGTAGCACAAACGACATCAATGGCTACATGGAAGCGGTTGTGGGATTCATTAGGAAACTAGCAGATGA
>JAEANM010027005.1:0-10625 GCA_017656035.1 Myanophis thanlyinensis | reverse complement strand
CCTCCCATTCTGCCCTAACTTACCTGTGGTCGTGAATGGCTGCGTAAGCATTTCACTGCATATTGTGCCATGTATGATTGTGCATGTGACAAATAAAATTTGAATTTGAATTTGAATTTGAACTGGACTTTCTATTTTCTCTTTGAAGATATTTCACTTCTCATTCAAAAAATGTCCAAAATCAGAAAGCCCAGTTGCCTCTTGAAAAAGCACCTTTAGGGCTGTCATTTAATCATTCAGTGGTAGCTTTCCTCCTTCTTTTTGCTCCAACCTATAACATGAACCAAATTAAATACTCTACAATGTATTTAAGTAACTAAAGTTAGTTGGACAATTAACTTGCAGAATCCCCATGGTCACGTGATCAAAATTCAGACATTTGGCAACTGAATTCTATTTATGATAGTTGCAAGTGTCCTGGAATCATATGGTCACATTTTGCAACCTTCTGACAAACAAAGTCAGTGAGGAAGTAGCAACCATATTACTTCCTTAACAACTGCAGTGGGTCATTTAACAACTGTGGCAAGAAAGCAACATAAATTTTAACCCTCAATTTGAGGTTGTAAGTTGAGGATAACCTGTAAAAACAGGAAAACTGTACATGCTGCTTATAAATTATGAATCTGCAATGATATAGGCACGGCAATAATACCTAGTCCCAAGGCACTTCACAATCTGAGATGAATGATAATATGATACTCCTATATCTATTTTAGATAAGAGGGCTATTTATTCTATCCATTCACTTGATTCCAACAAAGATGATGAAAAAGGATAATATAGTTATCAGCCGCAGCTTATTTGTATGTCCAAGATTGCACCTTTGTTTATGCCACATGATCTACCACCCAAGACAGCTTCTTGCCAACATTGTATGATGGTCTACAATTAAAATAAACAATAAAATAAACAATAAACAAATATTAGGGTCATATTTTATTTAGATTGACAAATGACTTTGGAAAGGAACAAGAACATATTATAACAAATTAAAAAAATGATGCTTAGGACCATTAATAAGAATGTACCATATGCTTCTTACAGTACAAGGTTGGCGAAGCATCTCCAAGTTCTCCAAAAATGCCCCCTCCACATCTTACTGCTAAGTACTTATTAATGGACTGCACTTCTCAGAAAAGATATGTATGTCCATCATTTTTCAGTACCGTAACAATCTAACACATTGTTTTACTCTTAGGTTTGAATGGGTATTTTTAGTTTAATGTCATTTTCAATCTGGTTTTAGCAGGATAATATTACAGAATTAACAGAGAAACATTTCCATTACTCTTCAGGTTGCATGCACAAAACTGATTCATGATACAACTTTATAGACAGTATGTTGTGCATGCAGTATGTCTTGAGTTCCAAACGTGTGAATTCGAACAAAGTTTGGTCAAATGCAAACTTGTACAGAATTTCTTTACCTTTTGTATTCCAGGTGTTCCAGATTTCTGTGCATCTGGCCATTCAACCTATAAACCTGCTTTGCTAAGCTAAGAGGGAGTAATGGCTCGATATGCCAATATACTGTAAATTACACAAATGAACTAAACTTTGCATAAAATGCTCCAGGGTGAAAATTCAGCACTTTAGTTAATATGCCACAAGAGTTTAGAATGGAATACCTTACCTAGATGATAGGTCATAGGCTTAACTATAAATGTTGAATATTTACGAAATGTGTGAATAGTATAATAATACAAGAGAAAAATATCTTCCATTATAAAACAAACTCTCTAATACGGTAATTCATTTGTTCAGTTCTCTTCAGCAAGACAATCCAACTTTTGGGAATAAAAAATAAATGAACAAAACTAAAGACCATGAACCATTGTAAATAGATGCTATCATGCTTAGTGTACTAGAGCTAAGAAAAAGAATTACTTGTCTTGCAGAGCTAACAGCTTCAGGCAACCCAATGTTTTCAAAGTTTAAAGATCATGTCTTCCAAACCTTGTTCCTGTTAGGGAAATGGTATATTTAGTGTTTTAAAGGCTAGATGCTGAAACTAAGAATTTAAAATGTGATGGCAAGAGAAAATTGACATGAAAAGCACAAGCTATTTTTTGTCTTTTGATAAAGTTGTTATGCATTTTTTTTGAGTTCATATTTTATGGAAGTTAAGCAAAACAAAACAACAACAGAATCCTGTTAGTCATAAATACTCTACTCTCCCACTGTTTCTGAATGGTGACAAGCTGAAAAGCTTGTTTGCTTAGCATTTTCGTGTGTATACTCTTTTGCTGCAATGAAATTCTTACTGTATATTGTAAACAATATTTTCTCCCAGCTAAATAATTTATTTTTTTTTAATTTTATTTTATTTGTCAAACATATACAAGACAGCAGGTATAAACATAAACCTAAACATAAACAAAGGAAATAAGTACAGATAAATGGGGACAGTAAGACAGAGACAGTAGGCACGCTGGTGCACTTATGCATGCCCTCTTTATGGACCTCTTAGGGATGGGGTGAGCTCCACGGTAGACAATTTGAAGTTGAAGCTATGAGGATTTGAGGCTGTAAAAATGGAGTTGGGTAGAGCATTCCAGGTGTTGACCACTCTGTTGCTAAAGTCATATTTTCTGCAATTGAGTTTGGAGCAGCTTGCCTTGAGTTTGTATCAATTGTTTGCACGTGTATTATTGTGGTTGAAGCTGAAGTAATCTTTGACTGGTAAGATGTTGTAGCAGGCAATTTTGTGTACTGTTGGACCGCAGGTGGTGCAGTTCCAGATTGTCCAAGCCCAGAATTTCAAGTCTGGTGGCATAAGGGATTCTATTGCAAGTAGAGGAGTGGAGTACTCTTCTTGTGAAATACTGTAACACTTTATTGTGTTAATATCTGATATAAAGTGTGGATTCCAGGCAGATGGACTGTATTTAAGAATTGGTCTGGCAAACGTTTTGTATGCCCTAGTTAGCAATACAATGTTATCAGACAAGAAGCTTTGCAAGATTAGGTTAACAACTCTTAATGCCTTTTTGGCAATGCTGTTACAGTGAGCTCTGGGGCTTTGGTCATTTGAGATGAGTACTCCTAGGTCCTTTACAAAGTGAGGGTCTTCTACAAGATTGTTTCGGCCCAACTTGTATTTGGTGTTCTGATTTTATTTTTATTTTTTTTTGCCAATTTATAGGACAGAGCATTTATTAGTTGAGGTTTGGAGTTGCCAAATGCGCGACCATTCTGACACATAGTCAAGGTCACTTTGTAGGGCAGCAGCATTGTCAGTGGTGTTAAATAATTTTACAAGGAAATAATTTAAGACACATTTATTGACTCCAGGATACAACACGGTTTACAAATTACCTGCAATACTATTAGCCTGGAAACAAGTAACTCATGGTCAATTTTGTATATACTGAAAGGACACTTTACTTCTTTCCCTTCATGTCTTGCTGTGATGAAAAACCAGCTTTCAAAGTGAATGCGAAAGTTTATACTGTGTTACAAGAATCTGCTCTGATTTTCAAAATGTGAAAATAAATTATTGTAATGATACCAAGCTTTTTCCTTTTTTCTTGTTTGTTTGATGTGCCTTTAATTAAGATAGGTCATGTAAAAATATAGCTATTTTTTCATGTTTTTTTTAAAATCCATTTTGATATCTTCAATCCACTATTTCCTATATATAATCTAACTACAGGAATACCTCTGTCTGTTGTCTTCTTTTTTCCTTCAGAGCACAGCAATAAGTTTATAGTAATAAGTGGGATTGATAAAGGAAATGGAAGCTTATGAAAGAATGATGTAGATCAAATACCAGCAGAAAGTAAAAATAGCATACTGTATAATAAGTTTAAAAGAGGTTAATGTTTTTACATGTGTCTACTGAAGTAGATTAGAGGAAAAAGCACACCAATGAAGTTAGGGAGTATTATATATGTTTATAGTTTGGTTCTACTCTTTTTAATCCATTGATAGGCCATAATCATTTGTTTTCTGAATTATGCACATAAATCCATTGCTTTCAAGTTTGAACAATCAGGGATTATTATTTTTTTCTCCTCAAATGCTTTAATGAATTGCATTTTCAAAACAGTTTCAAAACTTTGGCTGGTCTTCGATAAGACCTCACAGAAGTATGTGCATAATATTTCTTCAATGTTTCTATTGTGCTTTCAAAGTTATTTGAAGGGTTTCATTGTGATCTATCTAGCACAATCTGACTGAGATCTGAGATATCTTCTCTCATATATAATTCCAATGGATTAAGACAAACTGTAACAATATTTGATAATATGGTTCAATTATTTGTACAGGGAAACCAAAAATAAGTCTTCCTAATCATAAGGATATATGATTATATATCAGAATGAATTCTACTATAGACTAATTTTGTGGAGATTTTTAGGCAATTAAATAAGGCACACTCACATACACATATATGCTATTCAGTGTAATGGTATTAACTTCTATATGATATGATTTTCCCAATTACTTTAATTTTACCATAATACTAATTGTGAAATCTTTAAAATGAATATTTTAATTACTTTCAGAAAATTATCCCAAAAGGGAACAAAGAACAGCTAAATTATAGTGATGAGCATATGACAAATCCAGCAGCGAAGTTACATTCATTTAAGCCCTTTTTAAAACAGCTGAAATCATATTGCTTACTGTGATCTTTGAATTAGAGAGAATGAAGGAACTTTACTTCACTTAACAACCTGTTACTAGTTTAGCAACTGCAGTAATTCTGCAGTTAACAAATGTGGCAAGAAAAAAATGGGGCAAAACTCACTCAACAAATGTCTCACTTAGCAACATAAATTTTGGGCTTCAATTGTGGTCATAAGTCAAAGACTACTTGTATTTGCATGTTTGAAATATTTCCCATGCATGGTATCAAAGTATGAAATGTTGAAGGAAATTGTTACATGCATTTGGTCAACAATAGAAATATTTTTGTATCTTATGATTATAAAAGAAAAAGTGAAAGATCTTTCTCTAAAATTTTAATACTGGGATATGGAGAATACCCTCATAAGTCACAGAATAGCACAACAAAGCCAGGGACAAAACTTATAATTAGGAAGCAAGTTAATGGAATAAGGACAATAGGTTCACAGTATGTCAAAGTCTGAAATTTCTAAAATAAGATTTGAATGGTAATTGAGAGCCATTGTGGGAATTATTAGCAGAACAAGTCTGGACTGGTATTAAAGAAATTATTTCCTGTCCTGTGAACAATTTGATTGCAGAAAGCGTTTAACATTTTCCATGGTGCTTTTACTGTATTTTTTTTTTGCCTTCTTTAAATTATTGAATCTAGAAGTAATTCCTTTTTGATTCATTTATAATAGCTGAGAAGCTAACATTGCATTATTTACAGAGGATAAATCTCCATAATATAAAATGGTCATTAAAAGAAAGACATCAATTTAATAAAATTGACTTGTTTCATTATCAGTGTTCCTGGAATTGTCTTCAATGTGAGGTAACAAGAGAACCATTCAAACTAGCATGCAGATTAGAAAACACTATCCTAAAGGATTTTGATACTTGAAAATATTCAGGGAATCTTTCAACTCAACTTATCTGTTTCTATATTTAAATCTATTTACAATATGGTGTCTGAGAGAAGACAAGTTATACATAAATGAACTTACAGAAATTTGTTACTGGTTCAAAACAAGTAAAAATAAATCTTCAAATCATAATTAATTACTACTCAGTAACTAATCAACAATGGTTCTCTTGTCAAATATAAAATATAAAAAAGTTAAAGGGTCATGCTGAAGTCAAATGAAGACATAAGCTAAGGAAGGTCATCTGTTTCTGTCATGTCATTAAGAAGTTTTGTTTGCTGAGAGTTAATAATACAGATGAGTTCACTACATAGGACACTTGTCCAAACACTGAAGCATTAAGAACAAGAGCCACCTGTTCAGCTATTTTAAAAAGAGAGGAATGATAAAACCATTTATTAACCTATTTATTCAGATGATTTGGCTGCTGCCATTGACATTCACAAAGGCACCTTTTCTTTGTCCTTGACTTATACTACTGTATATTTCTATTTAAGTTACAGTGATAATTTTTAAATATGTCTCCAAAGTCTTTGCCATATGAAAATTTGGTGCATACCTGTACCCTCCTTTTGTTTTGTTTTTTTTCCATGCAATATATCCTAATTTTGATGAAGCATAAATAATCATGTACATAGCAACAAAATATGTTTTAGTGACAAAGAGAATTGACCCCAAGAATAAAATGTTTAGAGATAGAAGGGACTTCCATTCTTACAGAAAACAAATCTGATTGGAAGAACAGGTAGATCATAGTGGATTTTAAGATTTAGTTTATTTTAAATGGCAAAGAGTTTTGTTGTATCTGAAGGAGATCGGAGTTTAGACAGACAGACAGACAGACAGACAGACAGACAGACAGACAGACAGACAGATAAAAGACAGACAGAGGTGGGTACATAGGCAGGCAGGCAGGTAGACAGACATATAACATCATGATTTTTATAGATTAAAGTACTTGCCTTTATAAAGATAGTAATATTGAAACACAAACTCATACCCTAATTTCCATAAGACATACGTAAAGAGCTCCTAATTCATAGAGTCTTCTACTTCTGTTTCCATTACAGACTGAAGAATCTTATTTACACTTATTACTAGCAGATAAGATATTCCCATTAGGGCTACTACTTATGCAAAAAATCTAGTTTCTAGTTTGTCTCATCCTGGAAAAGAGATAGGTAAGGAGAAATAGTTGTTCAATATAAAAAAAAGGCAGAACACTGATTCAGCATTGATTTGGGTGGTCTTAAAAGGGGACAGAGTGAAGGTTTGAACAAGTTTACAATAATCTGGGGGCACGGTGGCTCAGTGGATAAGACACTGAGCTTGTCAATCTAAAGGTTGGCAGTTAAGTGGTTTGAATCCCTAGCACCACATAACAGCATGAGCTCCCATTACTTGCCCCAACTTCTGCCAACGACCTAGCAGTTCAAAAGCATGTAAAAATGAAAATAGGTATCACCTTGGTGGTAATGTAATAGTGTTCTGTGCACCTTTGGCATTTAGTCATGCCGGCCATATGACCACGGAATTGAAACAGAGAAGAGCACTGCTCCCTAGAGCAGTATGACTAGCATGTATGTGCGAGGGGAACCTCTGCCTTTAAAGGGGGATAGAGTGAAGATTTGAACAAGCTTTCAAGAATCTGTTAATTTTTCTATAACAATAAAATAATAATCCTGGAATCCTTGTCTTAACCTAGCCTCACCTGAAACCATTGACAAATCTACTAACTCTTTTCATTTTGGAGGGGTCAATCCAGGGAGCTTTTATTTGGAGGAAGGGAAGAGAGGAAGAACTGGGTCAAAGGAATTGTGAAAGAAAAATAAAAATAATACATTGAAACCATACAAATTAATAGTTGGATGTGACACAGCCATCTCTGCACAATGAGCTTCTTAATACATATAAATTGAAAAGAAACTTTTAAAAACTTGTTTGAAAAGATTCAAAGGATTTTTAAAATATTGTTTAATTGAGAAAAAAAGTTTGAAAATCTCCAGTGACTTTAGCCAAATTTATAACAAACCAAGTTCCAAGTTTAGTTTGTAACATTTATTTTATTTTATTTTACAAGGACTGCATTTGTGGGGGGCTTAAGATGGAATTTCCACAAAATGTATGGTTGGATATATCAAAAATTTTAACAGAATACAGCAGAAGAAGGAAAAATGAAAGGCTGCAGCACACATTAGCTATATGTGCAAACAAGCACTAAAATATGCAGGATCAGGTTGTCCCTGTAAAAATGACAAATGAAAGTTGAAAGAATAGCTGTGAACACAACTGTCCTGCATTCTCTTGGGCTTCCTAAAAAGGAAATATGGAAAATGGTTTATGCATATGAGAAAGACCTTTAACAAGGCTTAAGACATTAATCACTAGAGATTAAAATTTATTTTGCATTGATTATTTTAGCAGGCTGTCTGTTCCAGAGACTATTTCAAGACTGGTTTCTTCTAAAAGGAGTACATCACAAAACATAATGTTGCTGAACAACCATATTTAAGAGCTTGGGTCCAAAATCTCTCCATTTCCTTCTCAAATCTGATGGGTCAGAGTTTAGTACACTATATCATGTATTCTGATATCACTGGCATCAGCATCTAGATACTTTGTCAAGACTTTATCCATGTGGTATAGATGGAGAATTAAATCATTTCATGTGCTGAAATATGAATAAATATGAGCAAGCAATGTGCGGTGGCAGCCAAAAAAGTCAATGCAATCCTATGCCGCATTAACAGAGGGATAGAATCAAGGTCATGAAGCATTCTACTACCACTTTACAAAGCCCTATTAAGACTATACTTAGAATACACATAGAATACTGTATCTAATTTTGCTCACCATATTGTAAAAAAAGATGTTGAGATTTTAGAAAGAAAAGAGCAACAAAGATAATTAGGGGACTGAGGCTAAAACATGTGAAGAATAGTTGCAGGAATTGGGTGTTTAGTCTAGTGAAAATAAGGACTATGGGTGGATGGGTGACATGACAACAGTGTTCCAATATTTAAGGGGCTGCCAAGAAGAGGGGGATCGACTTATTTTTCAAAGCATCAGAAGGCAAGACAATGGATGGAAACCAACCAAGGAGAGAAGCAAACCAACCAAGGAGAGAACTAAAGAGAAATTTACTAACAGTGACAACAATTAACCAGTGAAATGGCATGGCCTTCAGAAGCTGTCATTGTTCCATCACTGGAAGCTTTTAAGAAGATAATAGACTGCCACTTGTCTGAATGGTATAGGATCTCCTGCTGTAGTGGGGAATCAGACTAGAAAACTTCTGGGTCAGTGGTGGAATCCAATCAGTTTTACTACCAGTAAAACAGGGTAGTCATATATTTAAACATTATACAGATAAAATGAAATATATACCTTTAATGAAATGTAATCAAAGGTAGTAGGCTTAAAATTTTAGGAGGGAGAAGATGCATTCCAGAGAATAAGAGGCAACTCAGTCCAGATATTTTGGGTGAGAGAAAGAGGGTGAAGATAGCCCCTTTCTAATAGTTCATAGAATATATGTCACATACATGCTAGTTGTTACTGACTCTAAGAGGAGGTGCTCATCTCCATTTCTAAGTTAAAGGGCCAGCCCTTCTGATGAAGATTCCATGGTCATGTAACCAGCATGATTAAACACCAAAGGCACACAGAGCAATGTTACCTTCCCACCAAGGTTGTCCCTATTTTTCTACTTGCATTTTTTTAGATGCTTTCGAACTGCTAGGTTGGCAGAAGCTGGGGCAAGTGATGGGAGCTCACTCCATTACGTGGTGCTAGGGAGTCAATCTGCCAAACTGCTGACCTTTTTAATCAACAAGCTCAGTGTCTTAGCCATTGAACCAACATGTCCCCTTTTATGTTTATTTAGGATTTCAAAAAAGATCCAGAATAACGTGTCAGGAAATATCTGAAAATTTAAGTGGATAATCAGTTCAGTGATACCTTTTTGTAATTGTTTAGACAGAAGTAAAAGAGAATGTTTGTTTTCATGTAATATGGATCATGTTTCTCTCAAGTTCTTTCTGAATACCTTAATATTCAATCTTCATCCACAGTGACTCAGTCTTCAGTGACATATGTGCATGACATCTGTACAGTGTATACTTTGATGTCAAGAATGTCAAGGATGACATTAACAAAATTATCATACTTGGATTATGAGTTTTCAGCATATGGACCAACAATGTGCTGAAATTGGTCTTCCAATATTCAGAAAGTTTTCTTCTGCAAAAGAACTGTATTTTTTAATACTTTGCTCTCAGGGAAGTTTTGGCTTTCTTTCCAATGACATTTTTCGGTTGTGCTTCTGAACTTAGACTGTTGTGGTGAAGTCACTCAGATTTTTGTGGTTGTTACTTTTCTACTCACATCTCCATCACTTTGCATCTTCCTGAACTGCACACATATCCCGACCCAAAAGGTCTCCATGTTTTTGTCATAATCTCTTCACTTGGGATTTAATTAAAGGAAGATAGAGTGGTGGCACAGCACTGAAGAGAGTTGTGCAGTGAAACACATGCACATCTATCTCTCAAACACTTCCAGGTAAATGAAAGAACTGTAACTTCTCTTGCAAATGTCAAAGATATACTTTCCTAAAAAAAATCAGAAGCATTTTTTCTTCTTATGTTAGTGAATGAGAATTCTGGCACTGTAGATAGTCTTACTTTTTTTTTTCCTTTACAGGGAGTACAAACTTTGAATTTCAAACTAGCTAGCCAAAAAGTGACCCCCATAGTCTATCGTATATATATATAATTTAATTGTTTTAAATAATTAAAAACTATTTTACTTTTTGTTATTCACATTTCATTTTGTCCCTCCTTTGGCATCATTTATTTAATGATTCTTGTCCACTATTTGTTTAACAGTAGAGTAACTCTTGTCCCGTTGTGAGTTGTCCCATGGTGAGCTGGACATGGTTAGCTATCCCACAGTGAGTTGGCCACAGAGAGTTGGCTGTGTTGAATTGGCTATGGAGAATTTTCATATAACTAATTTATGCATGCTAAATCTCATTTCATTATTAAGATTACAGTAACGTAACAGAAACTTATATAT
>JAEANM010027004.1:0-10625 GCA_017656035.1 Myanophis thanlyinensis | reverse complement strand
AATAAATAAATAATAATGTAGAAAGCTTTCTTTCCTGAAAAATATAAAAACATAAGAAATAATTATTTTCTACCTATTTTTTTTTTTTACTTATTGCTTAGCACATATTCTTTTTTGACACTTTCTGGAAAAAGAAGCTGAGAAGATAAGTTCTAAAACCATATTTTGAAAAACGGGTGGCAGAAAGCAAGCAGAAAATGTAAATTTCAAAATAATCTGCCACACTTGTACACCCTTACAAAGTTCTCTTAAAATGTTTGCTTCAACCAGATTGATGTTCATGTGCTGGATTCTTTATGTTTAAGTTATGGCTCAATATTTATTTGTTAACTGCTGCTCCATTTATTATTACAGCTCCATTTCAGACATATGAAAATCATCCCCACATCTTTCTGTAAAGCTTCCTGTTCATAGTTGACAAGGATAGGAATTTAAGTGGATGGGAGAGACCGTACTTGTCCTGGTCTCCTTGCCACACTTGGAGGTTTCAAAGACCTGAATAGAACTTGCCTTGGAATGGTGTGTGGGAAACAAGGGTTGTAATTCACTGCTATTTATAAATGTTAAGGTTGAAAAAAGGAAACTCTACCTCTTAAACTGAAGACATATTTTTATGTCAGCCTTTTCAAAGCTGTGCTTTAAATAAATTTATAAATAAATTTCATTGTATATCTAAGGGGGAAAAAAGCTGTACACTTTCTAAGGAGTGTAAATGGGAAATAAATTCTAAAGTCAAGTGATACTACTATTTAGTATAAAGTACATCAGGCTAGCAGAACGTGTAGAAGAGAAAGGACCACAGTAATGAATTAAAAATAATTTGGGGCTGCAGAAAAATTAACTGGGACACTCTTCAGCTTTTTGGCAGCTAGCAAATGGCAGCAGTTCTGAGCTGGTGGTGAGGCCTGAAGGGATAGTGGTGGCAGCAATGGATCCATCCTCGCAGAAGTGAATTTTTAACAAATGCTGGTGGGCACACAAGGTTGCTTGGTGAGACATATATGGTGAAGAACCAGATCAATATTTCCAAGTTAGATGGATTTTGCTCTAATTAAATGATTATTTGCTATTCTTTAACATTATGTTTGGAAGAAAAACAAGAATTATTTATAATTTCTGGAAAGGAAAGAGCGCGTAAGGATTGATCTTTTTATTTGTGACATCCTTTCACATATTATTAATGATAGTGGGATCAATTAGGAAATAGGACAGTCCACTTTTCTCCTTTGTTAGAGGTTGTGCAAAAATGACAATTTCTTTTCAAACAAAATGGGAGATAAATGACATATCATTTTATCACTGTCTATCTTTATATCTCTTTCTGAATCGTATTTTCTCTATCTTCCATGAGTATCCTATGAGTTTGTTATTATGAATTCATAAGTAAGTTTATAAGATAAAAGTATGTTTATTAGCTCTTGTTTCCTTTTTGATTGTTATTAATGTTGAAGTTTCCTGTAAAAGTTTTTATTTGTCATGGATATAATAATCTTGTGATTTTGTTGTGGGAATATAAATTTGCAAAGGTGTCAACTACTGATTGATAATCCTAACCCTAATCTATTTGGCTGGAAAAAGCACAAGATAGATGAAATAAGTGGAGATAATCAATTGGTATATTAAGCTCACTGGCAGGCAGAAACCAGCTGCTGCAGGGCCTTTGGTATCTTTCAACATCTGGTTGGTAAGGGGGAAAATGTTACCAATCCTTGTGTTGCTGGAGAAGTTGGCAAAGCTTCATCGATTGCTACTCATACTTCTGAATTACCTCTTCTTGTTGGGGCAATATGCTGATTCTGTAAACCACTTGCAGGGGGCTGTAAAGCACTGTGAAGCGCTATATAAGTCTAAGTGCTGTTGTTATTCTTCCTCCTCCCTCCCTCCCTCCCTCCCTCCCTCCCAGTATATGCTGACTCCAACCCAGCACATTGACCAAGCTTGTTTTGTCCTCAACATATATTGTTTTCCTCACTTATCACCTGTGATTATTTCCCACATGTTATCCTTCCCACATATTATCCTTTTTTCTTTCTTCTCTTCCACATGAGAGAACCTACATCCAATTCTGGAAGGCTTTTCCTTTGATAGCTGGAGTGTGAATGTGGTTGCTCTAATGTAACAGCATCCAAGTCCAGAAGAAAAGACAGCCGAGGGCAAGAAGGCTGCTCTCTGTATCATCTCATCTCAATCTTCTCATTGGTTCTTCAGTCTCCCTTGCTGGAGTTATTGTTTAATCCTCAGATGACCTCATGGTCCTTTTTTGAACTTGTTTCAAAGTGAGATGATCAGAAACAGATATTTTATACTTCAAAGGGTATAAAATTCTGTTCAAAGCAGAGTAAAGCAAAACAGTTGATTTCTGTGATTTGTGAACTCTATTTCTGATGCTGCAGCATAAAATTATATTTGCTTTTGTGGCAGCCACGTTTTACTGCTGCTCATACAGTACAATAAAATCTTTTATATGTGTATAAGAAATAGCCAACCTACACTTGGGCATTTGATTTAACTTTCCTAACTTTCCATTTGTGTCTATTAAATAGTGTTCTCTTACTTCAGCCCTTTCCTCTCTAGTTGTACTAAGTTGTATTGAATTTTATTTCAACATTTATTTTAGATATAATCACTGGTTATATCTCAATTTACAACCAGAATTGAGACCAGAATTTCTGTTGCCAATCAATTCTGTTGCCAATTTGTTAAATGAGTTGACCAGATTTTGACCTTTTTGCCATGATTTTTAAGGGAATTACCACAGTTCTTAAGTGAATCATGAATCCAACTTTCCCCATTGACTTCGTTTGCTGGAAGCCCATTGGGGAAGTCACAAATGGCAAACACATGAATCCAAGACACTGCAACTATTGTAAAAACATAATGGCTGCCAAATGTCCAAATTTTGATCATGTGATTGTGGGGATGCTGCGATGATCATAAGTGTGAGGACCGTAAGTCACTTATTTCAGTGCCATTGTAACTTTGAATAGTGCCTAAACCAAGGGCTGGAGACTACCTTGTATCTACCTCACAAATTTGTGTCCTTTATGAGAACTCTTGCAAACTGTAGAGAAACAGTGGGAGAGGTTTATTTCTGGATCAAAAATCCAAATAAAGGATGAGAAGCATATCACTTAACATTGAATTGCTACAGGGTAAAGACACTTAAGGTCTAATAGATTTTTCTCCCCACAAAGTCACTCAAAGTTGATAATATGGAGATAAAAATGATATTATTCTGATCGCCTCAGTGATTTGTAGGTGGATAAAGAAAACTAGAACTATCTAAAGAATAACGTGAAGTGACATTAATTATTACACAGATACGATAAAAGATTGTAACAAAAACTCATAGCAATCATAACAATAGAATCAAAAAGCTGCCAGAAAGGCATTTGACTGTCAGATGATACAGAACCATAAGAGAGATGAGGCAGATCTCAGAAAATCTGAATTAATTATTTAGGTTTTTCTCCACAATGAAAAGTAAGAGTCCCTAGGGAGAGGGGGCGGTATATAAATCAAATAAATAAATAAATAAATAAAATAGTATAATACCTTATACCTGAAATGGCTTTTACAGATAAGGTGTCCCAAGTGCTGGGTTACATACAGGTGACAGAAAACATTCTAGAATTTATTGGCAAATTACAAATTAACAAATCACCTGATTTATATGATAATCTCTTGAGAGTAAACGGAAAGAACTCAAATGTGAAATTGCTGATATGCTAATATGCAAATAACAGTAATATGCAAATTATCTCTCAAATCAGCCTCTATAATGGGATTGGAAAGCAGCCACTGGAACAATGATTTTTAAAAAGAGATCTAGAAGCGATCCATATAATTATAGGATAGTTAACTATTAATTAGAAAAAAGCATTATTGAAAGGTAGGATTATTAAACATATAGCAGTAGATTTGCTAAAGAAGTACCAAAGTAGATGTAAAAATGGCTGTTGTGCATCTTTAAACGTTTTAGAATATGTTCTGAGAATCAGCCAATGTATAGGAAAAACCCAGGACTCATAAGAAAAAAATATGTTATAAATTAGTAATTGATTAAGCATGCAGAAATAGATATTAGGAACAAATAGGGATCTTAAAATAGAGGGGAAAGATACTATTTATTTTTTATATTTTAACAAATGTAAAAATAGGGAAATACGTTGTTAGTGGCTACCATCAGAAATGGCCCAGATCCACATATTTTGGTTTCAGTAATGCTATATACTACCCCACCTCTATATTCTTGCTTCCTCATTATAGGGGGTGGGAGCTAGGAGTGATAGGTAAAGAATGCCTGGAACGTTTGCCAAGAATTTTCCAGCAAGTTCACCCAAGCCATGAAGATCATTCTAACTGTTCAGTTAAAGCAAGTAGCCATCTATATTAAGGCAGCAGGTATTTAGGATGATGCTTGATAATAGTAATAATTTTTAAAAGAGAACTGACAAGTAAAAATATCCTATCAAGTAAAAGATATATCAATAAATAGAATTTGGAAAAGTTGTCAGTGATCAATATTTTGTTGATGAAAGGTTAACTATTAAAATACATTGCTATTTTTAGCAAGGAAAAAAAAAGCAAACTCACTTCAATGACAACAGCAGAGACATACTTTCATACTTACAATTACAATTGGAACTCTACTTACAATTGGAATTTAGAAGAATTTACACTTTAAATTTGCATTAAATTTACATTTTAATTTACATTAAATTTACACTTTAAATTTACATTAAGGTTTACAATTTAAATTTAGGAGAGCAAGGGGGATGGGTTGGGAGCACATGGAATGTAAGAAGGATGATGTTCAGCACTATGAAAGGTGAAATGGATCTACTATGCATTTATATTTAAGGCATCAGTGAACTGAGATAGACAGGAATTGGATACTTAATCTTAGAAATTAACAGTATTTACTACCCAGGACATTTTTAAAAAGCACATAACTATGAAGGTAATAGCAAGAACAGTACTTGCCTATAATGAAATCAATGACTGAATAATATCAGTTAATGTTGGAATGTCAAAGTTGGAAATATCAAAGAGGAACCTAATATTAACTCACAAAATTAAAATTAAGTACTAGCAATAGCATTTAGACTTATATACTGCTCCATAATGCTTTACAGCAGTCTCTGAGTAGTTTACAGAGTCATTGTATTGCCCCCAACAATTTGGATCCTAATTTTACTGATCTCAGACAGATGGAAGACTAAGTCAACCTTGAGTCCCATCAGGATTGAACTCCTGGATATGGGCTGAGCTAGCCTGCAATACTGCACTTTAACCACTGCCCACTATGGTTCTTAACTCATAGGCAAATAACAGTTTCTACCACTTCATTATTTCTGAATTAATAACACAGTCATCAAATAACTAAAATGACATCTGTATTTAAGACAATTGTATACAAGTAGTCCTTGACTTATGACCACAATGGGGACCAGAATTTCTGTTACAAAGCAAGCTGGTTGTTAGGTGGGGCATTATTGATTTTATGACCTGTTTTGCTGTGGTGGTGAAACATATCACCTGTATTGTTAAGTGATTCATGAAGTTGTTAATAGAATCTGGATTCCCCCCGTTGACTTTGCTTGTTGGAAGCCATCTGAGAAGGTCACAAATGGGAATTCTGGAATACTGTAATCCATACAAATACATGCTGATTGGCCCAAACCCAAACTTTGATCATGTGTCCTTGGGAATGCTGCAATGATCGTAAAAGCAAGGACCAGATGTAAGTCACTTTTTTATTGCTGTTGTACCTTTGAATGGTGCTAAACAAATGGTTGTAAGTCAAGAATTACCTGTATAGAAAGCAAAAAGACCACATTATTGGTAGAAGGAAGTAGAAAATCTCAGTTATAAAAGTCAGGGACTGAATGAGGAATAGATTATAAATTGGTCATATGCAAATTCCAAATTAAGCTGGAATTGAAGAAGAAACTTTCTACAATAATGTTTGGAGCATATACCCACCATTTTCAAGGAGAACACCAGGAATTATTTTGAAATCCCAAATCTTACTGATCAGAGGAATAAGGAAATCATTAAAGATGAATGTGAAAATAGACTGCCAAAGATGAAGAAATAGAAGAAATCTCAGAACAAATTATTGAAATTGCTAAGGGGGGGGGGCAGAATCTAAAGCCAAGAATGATAAAAATCTCAGAAAGAAACATAACAAATGGTTTCACAGAGCTGTTAAAAGACAGAATGTCTTCTAAAAGATCTCCAAACTTAAAAGATTTGTTATCCCTAATTTGGATTTTAAAGGACACAAATGGACAGATAGTAGATAGTAGATAGATAGACTGATTCAAGAAAGATCAAAGAAAAATGGAAGGCGTTTCCTGAAAGTCTGTACAATAGAGATGTTAACATCTAAGATACCTTTGAAGATATTCCCTATTTATAAAGAACTGTAATAATATACAGAGAACTCTAAAATGGGTTTAGATTAGCGCTCTGTCATCAGTTTGGGAAACCACAATAAGTGGTTTATAGAAATATGGCAAACAAAAGAAAAATCAGTAGAGCTTCTAACCAATTTATGTAAGCAAATGTGGAGAATGACACAGCAACCAATAAATTGCATTTAATAGGGTGTGCAAAATTTCATACAATATCCTTAATTTCTATGTTAGCAAGATAATGCTTAGGATAATCCAATGCAGATTAGGAGCCCTGTATGGGAAGAAGTCAAATATTCAAGATGGCTTTAGAAAAAAGCAAGAAACATTGTTGATGAAGAATACTGTTGTGGCCCAGCTGCGGCTGAGCTGTTGGTGGAATCTGACAACAATGAACACTATGAGACTGTCCTGGTGGTTGAGGAAGACTCTGAGGGGTGTTCAGAGTCAGCAGGGAGGTAGAGATCAGAGTAGAGAGGCCTGTCAGCCACCAGGTGGTGTCTGAGTTAGGAAGCAGTGAGGAAGAACAGAGGGAGGTTGTCCCTGACGTGTGTATGCATGGGGCTGCAAGGAGGAGGGAGAAGCTTCGGAAGAAGGGTCAGAGAAGAAAATAGAATACAGGTGGCTAATGAATGGCCCCTCCCAGAGAATTTATAGATGGAGTGAAGGGAGGGGAATTTTGGAGGAAACAACAGTTTACTAAACCAGCCGTGTAGAAAGATTTGGAGAATTTTGTGAGTTGCTATCAAGCCTTGTTTTAATAGAGATAGCTTTCTGGGCTCTCAGCCAGGGGGTTGCTTATCTCCGCATTAGTTGTAGCATACAGCCAGGTGTGCTTTCGTGTGTTTGGAGACTTGAAACAGAACAAATACCTAAGAAAGCCAAAGAATAACTAGAAACAATATGTACTCCATTGATTATAGAAAGGCAGCAGTGGTATCAATCATGTAAATTGTGGAATGTGCTCAGGAAAATGCAAATTTCAGAGCATCTTATTATCCTGGTGCAAAAGTAATATACAAATCAGAAAGCCATAGTATATACAGAACCTAGTGCTAGAGATTAACTATAGTTGGCAAAGAAGTGGGATAAGGCATAAATGATTCAATTATTTTAGACCAAATAATCAAAGACTTAGCTCTCTGGAAAAGTCTATAATGCAATAAAATATGGGAAAAAAGTGACCAGAACCAAGGTAGATGGGCTTAATTACAATAGTGATGAGTACACAGTTAGAAGACAAACAAGATTAGGAACAAATCCTTCTGGAGAAAATCTGTGTGGTTTCTTAAAGTCAATACTGACTTGGCGTGCATAATCAGCCAGAATGCCACTTCATCTAGCAGCAGCCCCCAGCCTCCACCAGGTTGGGTCAGTGAAGTTAAAAAAGTCAAGATAACTCTGATAAATATCCAGTCAATATCTTGCCATGGTAATTAGTTTTTTTAAATTCAGAGTTGTCAAATTCTAAGGGAAGCGATTCTAGTTACTTGAAGCTCAGTAGTTTAAATGTGTATGCAGTTGGACTTAATTTCACTCAGATATTTTATTTTGTTTTTATTAAAGATGCAGTATAAAGTGTGTTTTTGTTTCAAAATCTAATTTGTTCCTTTCTTGCTATTGTATTTCAGTGTTGTTAAATGTTATTTTATTGTCTATTTTCTTAAGGTCTCTGTAGCTCAATTTTACACTCTATTATAATGTTTTTGATCTTTAATGTGAATTAAAAACATGTCCTATTTATGTATGATTAGAATTCCATCTGATTTTTTAAAAATTAAGTATAAATTAACCCTAGTTAGTGTTAAGAAAAACCTGAATTTTTTGGAGGTAATTGCAAAAGATCTAACACTAAATATACAGGAAAGAAAACATGATTACAATAAAAAATCCACATGTTGATCACTTCTGTGCATCTTGTTTATATATTGATAAATATCTCCAAGACCAGAATTTTGTCCTTTTTGAATAGTTATTTTATGATTTGTTTCTGCAAGTCAAGTCAGAATAAGGTGATCCAGTAATCAGACAATGCCATTCTTTTCATGGACCTCTGACTGTTTGTGATCATCTAATGGCCTTCCAGATTTTTTCAGCCCTACTATATGATGTATTTAATACTAGTATGTACTGTATAAATAGCAACAGAAAGACAGAAGGGAAAGAAAAAAAATGAACCAGTGAATCTTTCATTTAAAATTTCAAACCAAAATAAAATGGAATTGCTCAGAAAAGCAATGTTTGCTTTGCATCACAAATCTGAGCTGGCTCTTGTTTAGAAGAACATCAAAGCTAAAACAGTATTTTAAAAACAGACTGTCTACCCTTATGCAGAGTTATATTTTCAAGTCTAAATACATGTTTAACATTAAGGGAATTGTACCTCCCGATGTACAGACTATTGAGAAATTGATTTTGAAGGAATGAAAAAATGAACAATCTATATTGGCATAATTTACATAAAAAAAAGTTTGAGATATTATGCCATTTGGCTAAGGATCCAGAGATTATAATTAAATCAGTTGAGTAGAGAAATGCTATGGGAACTAAGGATAGATAGGATTATGACAATGCATCGTATAAAGGACAATTTTATCAGTACAGTATAGAGCAGGGGTGTCAAACTCAATTTCATTGAGGGCCGCATCAGGGTTATGATTGACCTTGGGGGGGCTAGGGGGGCATGGCTGACTGAGTGGGTGGGTATGGCCAACTGGATGGGCATGGCCAGCTTGACCAAACTGCTGGCATGTTTCATCTTCGCATTGGTTTCAGCTTCACATTAATAGCCTAGCCCAGGAAAAAAGCCAGCACAAGTCCACAGCACAAAGGCAATTCCGCAAGGCATGTCCAGAATTCAAGAGGCACGATCCAAAGTCTGAGGTACAGAATCCAGGTCCGGGAGCAAGTAAAAAAATCACAGCAGCTGAAGAACATATAGCAGTGCGTTGATGAATTGATCCCAGCAACATTTCCTTCCTGTGCTAAGCTAAATAGCCACTTCACAGTACAGCCTATCAAGAGGGGCAAAGCTAGCACCTCACAAGTAACCTGGCTGACCTTTGTTGCACCTTCCTCCTTAACCTTACTATATGCTCTCAGATCTTCAGGAGGAAGAAGTTCTTCATCTCCGCTGGCCAACTGCAGTTGTGCTCCCTTTGGCCAAAACCTCTGGGCTTCCCGACTGTAGCTATGTCTCTCCTGTTTCTAGCTCAGGCAATCTCCTAAAGTTCCTCCACATCTGTTTGTCTGGTTTGTCTGAATTGGCATCTGGAGAAGCATCCACGGAAACCATCGTCAATATATAAAGTTATAAAAGTGAATGATTCTAAAGTAATCCTAATTAATAAAATATATTCTTTCCTTTCTTTCTAGGTACTCCACTTTTGGTTAGAAGGAGTAGTGATCCAACTGTGGGACAGCCAGCTGATTTTGGGCCAGGAGCATCACATATTAATCACCATATTTTGAAGTCCTCTGTGTCAGTAGGTATCTTGTGCTTTCAGATTCTGACATTGTTCCTAGCACTATTAGGATTCTTAGAAACCCAGTTGTTAAGCAGTTTATATTCTATTAAGCTTTGTTATAATTACTGAAACAGTGGCAATCTCTCTTTTTTTTTGACAAATTTTTTTTTTACAAACATCTGGGACAATCTTCCCAATTCATTTGAGAAAGCTGCTCTGCCCAGTAAAAAAATGAATGGAAGAAAGATATTAGTTCTGAAGCTACATTACTATTTTGCTCACTGGATTACAATTTCACTTTTCCTTAGTAAGAACTCAAATGCAAAATACTTTAAGCAGAATTCCAATAGCATGTTTCCTTAAATACCTTTTATCACAACTGGGTATGCTATATGAAAAACTGCTCCTGAACTTTATGAAAATTCTAAAAATGTTTGTCTGATATGAAAACCAACAGTTCTATATGTGAACTATATTTCTGTTTGAAAGAAAGAAAAAAGTGGAATTCTGAAGACATGCTGAGTAGAACATCAGATATTTCTTCAATATACATGTGTGTTGTGCAAGTATTTTTCATCCCAATGCAACACAGAAAATTCTAAATGCTATGAAACTCATGATCACAAAAACAAAACATCTTCAATGTTTTACTAGAAATGAGAATAATTACTCTTCAGAGCAGTTTCATATAGTTATTATGTAGCAGCTGCATTTGGTCCCAGCTGGCACTTCTAAT
>JAEANM010027003.1:0-10625 GCA_017656035.1 Myanophis thanlyinensis | reverse complement strand
AATGATTTTATATTGATTTTAAATGTTGTTATTGTATTATTGTATTTTTATCGGCTGTAAACCGCCCCGAGTCCTTAAGGAGATGGGGCGGTATATAAATACGATTAAAGTAAAAGTAAAAGTAAAGACAGCTGGTCATTCGCATTCTTTTAGAGGGTCGTGAAGGCACTTAGAGGTTTATCTGTGTCCTCGGTCACCTGAGTAGGGCTCCTGGTTCCTGTAGTCTATAATTTTTCTCTAGAAATCCATTCCTATTCCCATTCCTACACCATCCATAGATAAAAGTCTGTAGATTCTCAGTCATCCAAATCATGGGTGTCCCAAAGATGCTTTTTCAGAAGGCAATTGGACTTTCTTGTTTTTTTTGTTTTGAAGACGTTTCACTTCTCAAGAAACTGCTTCAACTCTGACAGGATAGTGGGGAATGGAAGGATTTATATTGCTATATAATAGCAAAATCATTTTATAATGAATATCTATATCTATTCATTTTAGAGTTTAGTACATCCAGAACTTTAATATCTACAGTATTATAAATACTTATGGCACAATCATGTAGTCCTCCTGTAGTAAGATATTCTGAAAATTGAGGCCATCATAGAAAAGGGCTAGGCTCTTATGATCACTACTGTAAGTCTATTAAGAGTAGCCATAAAAACAGAACTATAGTTTGGAAGGAAGTTCATATAAGTACAGAGATATTACTGATAGCTCTCGTTAAATATTAGAGATATTACTGATAGCTCTCCATTGTACTGTATTTGTCAGAGTAGCAGTAAAATTGCTTGATTAGCGGCATAAAATATTTAATACCTAAACTTCTTTATTGTTCTAGGCTTTGCGAAACTTCAAATTAACTGTTGCTGTGGACCCCAGATACCATCCTAAAATCATTGGCAGAAAAGGAGCAGTTATCACCCAAATCCGCACAGAACATGATGTGACTATACAGTTCCCAGACAAGGATGATGAATCTCAGGTGAAGAACTGGGTGTGGAAGAAAGGATGGGAACCTGTCAAAAATTTTGGAGTGGATTTGTTTTGTTTAGCATTTATATTGCCTGGTTTGTTCCCACAGCAGGACTTTTCAGACATTTTGCTTGTATTGTATGCTACCAACTTGAAGAGCCTAGCATTAATGACCAACATTTCCTCCCTTAGGCCCAGGATCAGATTATTATAACAGGGTATGAGAAAAATACTGAATCTGCACGAGATGCCATCATGAAGATTGTTGGTGAATTGGAGCAGATGGTATCTGAAGACATCACCCTAGACCATCGCGTTCATGCCCGTATTATTGGAGCACGTGGGAAAGCTATCCGCAAAATTATGGATGAATTCAAGGTGATTAAAACATTGTGCCATCTGGTAAATGGTTAAAAATTAATTTAGCAATAGCAATAGCTAGGTTGTTTGGAGTTTTTTTGCTTTAGCAGATGAATGAGAATCAGTGCAAACAGAAACAAGTTAATAAGAAAAGCAAGATCATATACTGATCTTATACACTGGTGCGTATAAGGAATTTTATGTTGCATCTTTCCACCCTCAGTTTCCAGAATAACTGTGAATGTGGCCTGAATACTGTTCAAAGCACAACAGACATGGTTCTAATGATACACATAGATTCCCTATAAATATGGCATTATTTGTTGATTTAAGTATGAATAGTCATTTCTTTGAGAAACCAAACACTTTCAGTTGCTCCTTGCATTCTGTAACCACATTAGTCACACAACCTTTTAGGAGTATACAACTTCAAGAAAATGGGAAAAAGAGGCAAATATATCAGGTCACCATATCTAAAATAATTTTTGTCTTTCCAGGTGGATATACGTTTTCCTCAAAGTGGAGCAGCTGATCCCAACTGCGTGACTGTGACTGGACTCCCTGACAATGTGGAGGAAGCCATTGATCATATTCTAAATCTGGAGGAGGAATATGTATGTATATTACTTAATTACATGGATTAAAAATATTATAAAGGAGAATTATTCCATACGATACTCTCATGTTTGTGTATATACTCTGCTAACCAAGCTATACTTGTTCGTTTGGCATTGCAGCTGGCTGATGTAGTAGATAATGAGGCAATGCAAGTCTACATGAAACCACCTGGTCATGAAGAAGCTAAGGCTGCATCAAAGGGATTTGTGGTTAGAGATGCCCCATGGACAGCAGGCAATACTGAGAAGGTAGGAGCTGTTTATGTAGTAAACATTGGGACTCACTTGAGTCTTTTGTCTAGATTCCAGCCTGTAGGAAAGCCAAGGCAAAGTGAGATGGTGAGAGAAAATCTTCTTCTACCATGTATGTTGTTAATTTAACAGAACAACAGAGTTGGAAGGAGTTTTCTAGTCCAACCTCCTGCTCAGGCAGGAAACCCTATACCATTTCAGACAAATTGTTGTCCAATCTCTTCTTAAAAATGTCTTCCTTTTGAGTGTTCAGTTTTTTAATATTTTCTTGTTATATTTTTAATAGTTAGATTTTATTCTTGCCAAAAAAAATCATTTATTTTCATTTTGAATCTCATAATCTCTTATAAAAATTGTATAAAATACTGGTCGGTGACTAATAAAGATATTATTAAATATTGGTTTAATACACCCACATTTATAGCGGGGACTTAAGACTTAGATGGGCTGAACATGGGCTGAAAAACACAATGGTCTGTGAAGTTCATATCTGATACATGAAAAAAAATCATTTCAGCTTTGGAAAAAAATAATCTCTTTAGGTAGCCCACTATTTCCATTTTGCATTCATTTTGCACTGGTAGGAAGAGAATAAGCTGTATATTTTCAGCTACTGCTGTACATGACATGCATATTTTTTTTCTGTCCTGCACACAAGAGCATTTGGAATATTACAGTCTCAATATTAAATTGTATAAAATTGTGAACTGTGATTCACTTTTTGGCTCTTTATAATATGGGTGGGATGTAGACTGCTGAATGTAATTTTGAGTCCAATGGGTATTTGTTGATTTAAGTTTTTATTAATTGGAATTACCTTTGCAATATCAGCATTGTCTATACAGCGATGTAGTATCTGAATTACTGATGTCTTTTCAGAGCTACCAGTAGTTTTATTTTTGAAAAGTGAAATTACTCTTATAGTTATTAATCAAACAATAGTACCTATTCAAATTCTGCCCTCCCTTTTTATTTCCCTGCAGGCCCCGGATATGAGCAGTTCTGAAGATTTCCCAAGTTTTGGAGCTCAGGTGGCTCCCAAGACTCTGCCATGGGGTCCCAAGCGATAATAACATGAAAACAGCAATCTTATCCAGCCATTTGCCACACACACACACACAAATATATTTCCTGAATTCTGCCCTACTGGCTGGATTTAGTGCAGATTGTCAGTGAGGGGTTCTCTTAATGAAACTAGAGTGCTTACTCCCTCTGTTATCCTTATACTCAGGCCTCGCTATGCTTCTGTTTGTCATTTTTTTCTTCCCCTTGACCTGGAACAAAACTTTGCATATGAATTCCAACCTGAAATACATAACAGTTTTTCTTTCAAATTTCAGCCTATCATGTGGGTCATTGTGTTGTAACCAAGCCTCCCAAGCACATTATATAAAGCACTCTAACCTCCATTAGGAGATCACCTTACTGCACCCTAGGAATATACTTCCTGTCTCTCAACCTCAGGAAACACATTTCCTTGACTTTCTAAAAGCCAAAATATTTGCTCTTCCCCTTCCTGCCATTTTTCCAAGGCCTTATCTTTGTAGTGTGCAATCAGTTTTTCCTTTTCACTGCCAAGCTCTCCCCCCCCCCCCCGCCCAATTGTCCATCTAATTCCACTATTGGTATGATAGTGAGTCTTATCTGAGAGAGCAGTGATTTGTCCTGGAGTTTTTGAGACATCAGAAAGCACTAACAGGGTCACAGTCCTTGTTGTGCTAATTGCAGCACTAAGTGCACAAACATTCTTTCACTGGGTTGAGTACTGAATTGCAACTCATCATCAGTTTTTCCCCCCTTCATTTTTTTGCATTATCCTTCCTTCCCAACTGTAGTATGGCTAAACAGAGCCGGAAAACTGACAGTATTATTGGATCTAAGAAAACTTGGTTCAACCAAAAGTGCCATGTTAGCATGTCACAAAGGATGTTGGGTGATTAGTGCAGTGTTAAGAGTGCATTGCCCTTTTCCCCCTAGCTTGATAGTGATGGCATTTAAGTACCAGGGTTAAGGTGTGTCTTTTGCTTTTTACTATTGCCTTCTTTCTACCTCAAGCCAGTATGACAGTGGCCTGCTTCTTCAGATAGCTCCTCTTGCTTCCTGATATCATGATTATTGTTCCTTTGTGAGCAGAGGAATATATGTGTGTGGCTTTAGCTATGTATGTGGCAGTTAGTTTCTCCGCTGGCAAAGATGATCTTAACTGTTGCCACATAATTTGGTCTCTCGTCTTGCAACAGAGATTAAGCCTTGGAGGGAGGCAAGTGAGGAGTGGTTTTCACTTAAATTGAAGAATTTGATTGCAGTTCAGTCTTAAAGATGAAGCCTTTGATGGCCAGCGGCAGGGATGGGGGATGATTAGACCTATATTCAGCAAAAGCCTTCTGTAGTTGGCAACAAGTGTTTGTCCTGTTGTCTTGACACCAGTAGTTGCTGCACTCTAGCTGCTACCATAAACTTGATACAAGGCTGCTTGTATTTTAAAGCTGCTCTTCTAGCCACAATTCTCTTTCTGCTGAAGGTGCTGGCAGCAGTGCTGGGTCTGTTGCCAACTTTGCTCTCTGTCTTTCCTGCTCTCTTCTGAAGAGCTTTTCTGAGCCATTTGTATCTTTCCTCAAGGTCCTTTGTGTCCCAGAATATACGCTGAGATGGTTTATAAAGCATCTAGCTTTTTAGTCCAATAGAAAAGAAGAATCCTCTCAGTTTAAATAAACCTAAGTGAAAGGAGGAAAAACTGTTTCTCTAGGATGGTTTCACTTGGGACAGGAGAAGCCCTATCACTATCTGAGCAGGAGTCTAAAACAGGGTAGAAGTATTAATGCCTTGCCAGTGGGACCTGGTGTTTGAATGTCACACATCACTTGCACATGTGTTTTGGGCTTAACTGCCATTGAGCATGGCTCTAATGCTGCCGTCTGTTCAAATTGTTAAAAATACTTCACTCTTCTGTCCCATGTAGTGTGCAGCAGTTGATCTGTGGAGATGTGCTCCATGTCCTCTTAATGTCTTCCATATTACGTTTCCATGGCAATGATCCCTTGGCCTTAACTTTGGAATTTGGAGACTATATGCAAAATGTGTATAAAGGCTCATGAGTATGGATGACACTGGAATTTTATAAATCCTAAAAAATAAAATCTGAAACAGCTTTGTGTGTTTTTTATTTTTTAAAAAGTCACTCCAAATTACAATTTCTACTTGTCCTGTTAGTAAAATATATATCCTTACTTCTCTATATTGTTCCAAAGAGTAATAATCAAATTTATACCTATCTCAGCTGCTGATTCAGTTTTTGCCAGCAGGGATATTGATTTAAGCATGATAAAGATTGCAGGTTCATGGTACGTAAATATTGTTGAAACATATTCCAGCTAAAAGAGATTTGGATGTGAAGAAGATGATTACAACCCTATGTTGCTTTTGGAGGCAAAAACCCCTCTTGGATAGCTGAAAGCCAGTTTCCTTTTCATAATTGACTTCATATACGGCAATAATCTTCAGCATATGATTAGTGTCATATGCTAGAGAGGTAATGCTGCTATATTCACTAATCTGCTTTTCTTTTACTAAAGAAAGCAAACCAATATGAGCTGTTCTAGTTTTCCAGGTTCCTACTATTTGGAAAATGTCCTGCCTCTAAACCCAGAGATTCTTATATTATTGTAAATAACAGCTGAACTTAGTAATTAGTCAACTGTTAAATTTCACTATATTTAGAAGTCACCTCTGTGGTAGGAGAGAAACAGATTGAAAATTCTTTTGTATTGTCTTGTAATTTTCTCTGTACTGTTTTTCTCCAAGAAACATGAAATCGCTACTTTGGTAAATATGGATTAAATTCCTGAGACTTTAAAGATTGAGGCAAATTCGGCACCTGCAAGCTCCATGTCCATACTATGGCAACTTACACAGCGCTTCCTCCATGAAATTTACTTTTATGTGGAATCTTGATAATCTGTTCTCGGCCACATCCTTCCAGCTCTTCAGATATTTATTTTGATACCTTCTCCCCAGGCTGGGTTGGATTGACAACATCTATCACTTCAATGAGAGCCTGTCCCAAAAAGAAAAAGAAATATATAATGCATTTTTTCCATCAAAGAGAATGTATCTGAGGGAGGTTACCAAAGAAATATGCATGAACAAACAAACAAAATGAAGTCTATTATTCAAGTTCCATTATATACAGTGATACGCATATCTGACAGGATCTAATCTCAGTTTAGCCATTATTTTCTTAGTTTGTCACATTTAAATTCTTATTCAGTTAACTAACTGCATATAAAGATAGATGTACAGGTGCTTTAGAATTTGCAGTTTAAGCAGAGATAGTGTTCCTCTTCCCACATTTAGTTTATGGTGACAAAATATCAACACATTTATGATGCGTTCTCCAACATTATTTTTTCAGGCTAAATAGTAATTTAGTTTTGGAAGAGAAAAGTGTTCATAATGGAGAGTTTGAATGGGGAAAAAAACCACGTTGGGGTTAAAGCCTTGATCTTCAGACATTTAAAACAATGCTAACCTGTTTTGTTGGTTAGGCCTTACTGAAAGCAAATTATGATTAATTCTCCATGTTGCAAACTTAAAATGCAGGAAACATGATTCAAATTAGCTTCAAAAAATAAAATTAATTAGCAAAAAATTACTAACTTGCCATTAAGTGCTGTGGTCTGAAAATTAGTGATGGAACACTAATTCTCCGCGACGCCCTGAGATCTCGCACTGCCGCCTATAATGCGGGACTTACGTTGGGTGACATGGACCCATACAAGACTGAAGTATACAAAGTGCGGAAAGTAATAAAGGAGTCCAAACAGCACTATGAGAGTCACAATTCCAACAGGGTGACTAGTAGTCTGGCAAAGTCTGAGAACAATAACAGACTATAAACCTCCAAAATCCAGCAAAATGACCACAGGCATGTCCCTTGCAAATGAACTCAACACCTATGCCCACTTCGAGACTGCAGCAAATGGAGCCAACAATGCTAGCAATGCTGATGCTAGAGACACAGGGCTGCAGTCAAGAAGAGACCACCGCCAAAAAAGCATCTATCATCTCTGAGCATGAAGTGAGGAGAGCCTTCAGGAGAGTGAACACCAGGAAAGCAGCAGGATCAGATTGCATCCCAGGCCGTACCCTCAGATCCTGCACAGACCAACTAGCACCAGTGTTCATGGAGATATTTAACCTCTCCTTACTCAAATCAACAATCCCCACGTGCTTCAGAGTCCACCACTGTCCCTGTCCCCAAGAAACCACATCCTACCACCCTCAATGACTATCACTCCATTGCCCTAACCCCGATAGTGATGAAATGCTTCGAGAGATTTGTCAGAGACCTCATCACGTCTTCACTACCGGACACACTGGACGCCCTGCAGTTTGCCTACTGCCATAACCACTCAATCGACTATGCCATCTCTTACCTCCACACATCACTCACTCACCTGGACACCAGGAAAGGGAACTATGTTAAAATGCTACAGTTCAGTGTTCAATACCATAATCCACACTCACCAGCAAGCTGAAGTACCTGGGCCTCAGCCCACCCCTATGTCAGTGGATCTCCAACTTTCTAACTGGGAGATCACAGGCTGTAAGGATGGAGGGGCATGTCTCAAGCTCACTCCCCCTCAACACTGGAGCCCCCCAGGACTGCGTTCTGAGCCCCCTGCTATACTCCTTATACACGTATGATTGCACGGTCA
This sequence comes from Myanophis thanlyinensis, assembly GCA_017656035.1. Taxonomy (NCBI): domain Eukaryota; kingdom Metazoa; phylum Chordata; class Lepidosauria; order Squamata; family Homalopsidae; genus Myanophis; species Myanophis thanlyinensis. Next base: position 2,710 of record JAEANM010027003.1, on the reverse strand, counting down.
TTACAGACTCCACCACCATCAAGTTTGCTGATGACACCATTGTGGTAGGCCTGATATCTGATAACAAGACAGCCTACCTAGATGAGATCAGAAACCTGGAGAACTGGTGTCAGAAAAACAACCTTCATAATGTCAGCAAGACAAAGGAGCTGATAGTGGACTTTAGCACAAAGCAGAAAAGGGACATACCAGACCCCTGTCATCAACAAGAGCCCAGTGGAGAGAGTGGACTGCTTCAAATACCTAGGCGTCCACAACTTGCAGAACCTGTCATGGACCCGACACATCAACATCATGGTGAGAAAGGCATCTATATTATATCTATATAATATAGATATATATATTATAATAATATAATATATTATATCTATACAATATACAACATCTATACTATCTCAGACATCTGAGAGACTTCAGACTTCCCACCCAAGCATGCTCAGGAACTTCTATTCCTGAACAATAGAAAGCATCCTGACGGGCAACATCACTACCTGGTTCGGAAACAGCACCATGCAGGACAGGCAAGCCTTACAGAGGGTGGTGCGCACAGCAGAGCGCATCATCTGCACCAAGTTCCCTGAGCTGCACTCCATCTACAATAAATGATGCCGGACCACAACCAGCAAGATAGTGAAAGACCCCAGCCATCCCAACAATGGACTGTTTGCTATGATACGGATAGGAAAGCGCTTCCTCTCCCTGAAAGCCAACACAGAGAGGCTAAAGAGAAACTTCTTCCCACAGGCAATACGGACCCTAAACCCTATAACAACCAGGACTAACATACTTCACATAAACTACCTCATTCCTAATTTATTCTCCCATCCTATCTAAACTATCTCTTGCCTTACTACCTATGGTTGCGAACGGTCACACATTTCACTGCGTTCTCGTACCATGTATGACTGTGTATGTGACAAATAAAAATTGATTTGATTTGATTTGATACACACACACACACACACACACGTGTGTGATAACATAAAATATAAAGTATCCTAACAACTTTTATTTGTTTTTTGTTTTTTTGTAGACTGCCCATGTCCCTCAAGGAGGAGCTCTGGTAATTCAGTAAGAGAAGACAGAAAGTAAGGATGGTTATCCTTAGCACAGAAGTATAAATAAGTGTGCCAGGCTTTGCATTTTCTATTCCAAACATTAATACAGCATCTGGTTGTGGGAAAGTGGATTTTATTGGACAAAATATTTTAACAAGGCTCATAACCAAATTATTCCCTAAATGTTTCTGCCATTCCAGAAAATGCAAAAAAAGCTCTCACCAAAAGGAATGCCGGATGTTTCATGGCTTAATATATGCAAATATTTTGGGTCGACAAAGTTGTATAACTAGTGAGTATATTCTAAAGAATGAAGGTTGATTCAACTATGAGATAAACTAACACATTAGAGTGGTTAATATTCTGGGAATGAGGAATTTCCTGATGGGGAGAACAGCTTGCCTCCTGGCGCTGTGGTATTCCATTGCTGGAGGTTTTCAAGAAAAGATTGGTCAAACCATTTGTCTAGGGTAGTACTCCTGCCTTGGGTAGTAGGTTGGACTGGAAGACCTCAAAGGTCCTTTATAGCTCTATGAGTCTGAATTTTTGTGGGGCAATTTTCTATGAAAATAATTAAGGCCTGTGTCAGGAGCAATCTGAAAGGGGAGAAGAAAATGTAAGTCTTTCATGGACTGCAAAGTTATTTTATTGAGGAACGGAAGAGAAATGGGCCATGATGAAAAGGAATTGAAGTCCTAATTTTTATTAGTGTATCTATATTTCAGCCTTCAACCAAAAGGAAAGGTAAAAAAGCAATGTAAACTAACATTAGGAATAACCTATCTTTAAAAGACATAAAAGTGATAAAGAAATTACAGAGTAATAACATGGATATTATAACAACTATAAAACCCAAACCTCTTGATTGTCATATAATTATTAAAATTTAATTAAAAATAAACAATGGCAGTAAATATGGTAAAGAAATATATGTATTGTTACAAAATAGTGGGAAGTTTTCATCAATCAAAATGTGAAGGTTCACATAAACCATTTTAAATCAATTACCCATAGAAGCACAATGATCTTAAGCAATTTGTGTCCTCTTTCAAAGAAAGGGTCTTCATTTTCTTAATAATGGAGGATTTACCTTATTCTCAGCCAGGGCTTGTTTAGCAAGATACTGTTCTCGCTTTACTTTTATTGCCACTGCTTCTGGGATGTCGGGTACCATCATATCAATCATACGTGCAATGAAGAAAACTACATGCTATGAAAAGAAAAGAAATAAAAGAAAGTAAATCAAAGGAATTTATTGTGGTTGGGCAGCAGGCTGAACAGAAAATAAATGGAAATAAGTATAGAATTCTGATGGCTCCAATTAGATATGGTATTTTGTAGAAAGGTTATGATTTTCCATTAAGAAAATTGATAAGTCTCATTAGAAAATAATTGCTTGTGAGCTTTGGTTTTCCTGTTCATTTATTGGTTTGGCAAGTTTTGGTGATGGTTCATTTTAATGTGAATACAGTGGGGCAAAAAAGTATTTAGTCAGCTACCAATTGTGCAAATTCTCCCACTTAAAAAGATGAGAGAGGTCTGTAATTGGCATCATAGGTAGACCTCAACTATGAAAGACAAAATGAGAAAAAAAAAATCCAGACAATCACATTGGCTGAGTTGGAATGAATTTATTTGCAAATTATGGTGGA